>BGPR01036973.1:0-15109 GCA_013235015.1 Araneus ventricosus
ACGTTTTGTTTTCCGACGATTATTTAATTTGAGAATAGCCGATTTCTTTTGATACTTTATTAATTTTACTGCCTAAATAATAAAATTCTGAAATAACGTTTTTCTCACCAATTTGAATCTCTCTTTGTAGAGTACCAATAATTTAAAACATATGGATATACAATTTAAGAAATATTAAGTTTATTTCAGATACACGAATTATATTTATTCTTTCAGATAAATGAATTATATTCATTCTTTTTAAAAAAAACAGAAAATAATTAACCTCTTTGTAGAGTACCAATAATTTAAGAAATATTAAATTTATTTCAGATAGATAAATTACATTTATTCTTTATCAAGAAAATTTCTTTCCAATCAAATTTTTTTTAATTCCAGAGGAAATTATTTTTTGATAAGTTAATATTATACTATCTCTTTCAGAATATGATCAAACAATGAATTAATTTTTCATAACTACACATTCATTCATTTTAAAGATAAAAAAAAATTAAAGAATGTAATTTTAATACCGAAAATTCATTTGCAACGTTAATATTTATCAATTTTTGTATTCCCCAGTAAGAAATGAATAATGTTATTTAGTTTTGCACCAAGATGCTATAATAAATGTCAAAGACTCAAAATAAAGCAAACTATTTTATTGAGCAAACATAATTAGTAACAAAATATTATGAATAAATGACCTTTTTAATAAACCCCAAAAGCTGAGCATAATGGAATGACCTTTGAGTCTAGGGTGGCCCTACCAGGAGTTTAAACTCCCGACGCACTTCGCTCATTCTACTCAGCATAGGAATTTTTGATTAAACACCATAGACAGAAGTTTTTCAAATACACATGCCAGCAGAAATATAGGAAAATTTAAAGCAGCATTAAGCTTATATCTGTACGACTTTTAATATACACAATTTAAATACTTTATTCAACAAAAACAATTTTCAAGATATTTAATAATAAGATATATCAACAATCATTTTTTTAATTATCCGAGACCACAGAGCTTATAACACAAAATAATTCTTTTTTCTCAAAGAACTGAAGTTGGATAATGCACATGCATCATGAATTCAGCATTTAAAAAAATTGCAGTCATTTAAAGAAAAATAAAAGAATGTAATTTTTTAAAATAAAATATTGTTAGCATAAAGAGTGTAACGATAACTTAGAAACCGATTCATTGTAAGATACACAGAGAAGTTCCAAAATTTATTTCTTGAAATTAACTAGAAAACTGCTCATAATAATCAATCATAATGTGTAGTTCATCTACAATATGAGAGTTCCTTTGAACGTAAATTATTTTACACATTTTTAGACAATTATCTACAAAATCTTGGTGCATTTCATATGACCAGCCATCCTGAACACAAAACAGCTCCAACATTGACAGACTGCCTGAAAAAGAAACAAATTTCTAGTAGATTGCATTCGTATAACACAAACCAATTTATTTTTATTAAAGACTCCACTTCATTGTAAACATTGAATATTATGAATAAAATATTCACCTTCAGCCAATAACAATTAATTTTCTTATATAAAGCTGTGTTAAATAAAACAGATCAAAATATTTTGAGAACTGTATTAAACTAGTATTAGCCAATATGCTTATTAAACAAATTTCCTACATTTTATTTACACAAATAAGAATGAATATTTTAATTTGCCTCTGGAAAACGATGTTAAAAATAAATACTAATAAAAATAAGAATCTTCTTAAAGGGAATTGAAATTTGCATAAGGATGCTATACTAAGATACTGAATTATTTCTAAAATACTAATAAGCAGTATGTAATAATAGTAAATAAGTGTAAGCATTAAACAGACTAGAGATATTTAATCAGTTCATTTCATTCTATTTCACAGTAGGCATTTGTACAAAAACTTGCTTCGGATATAACTACACATACTAAATATAGAACATCTCAATATTACTTCAACTTAGAGCACAAATAACAGCAACAATTTTCATACTATAAAAACGCAACTAAAACTTACCACTCAAAATCAATATAATTGTAAATGCAATATTTATGATATTTTCAGCTGTATTTCAATATTAAATTACTGTTAAAAGAATTTCAACTTGTAAATTACTTTGACAGTTCAAAATACATCATAGCAATAATTATAATAAGTTTTTCCGAGAGTAATAAGCAAGGATTCCATTAATATCTCTTAAAATTATTTTAATTACCAAGTCATACTATGTAGAAATAAATCTGTCAAAAAAAGGACTACAAAGAATTTAAAGAATTCATGCACATTTTTCTCAGATTATTCTATATGGTAGGCATTTTAATATGCTTCAGCAACTGCACAAGAATAAAACAAAATTTTATTATTGTATATACAAAAAGTGAAAATAAGTATTTTAAATATTAGAAGTTTTTCAGTTATTTAAATAACATCTCATAAAAATTCTGTAACGCATTTTAAACTTACCGTTCTCATCTCCAGGAATTTTGAATGAAGAAGCAGTCAATAACCTTCACTAAACTGGAATAGTTCCAAGTCTTGATTCTACATAAAGTATCTAATCCTGAAAAAAACTCCTGATTATAAAAAATAGTATGTGAAATTGACAAGCATCAACTCAACATGGCGGCGTTTCGGTTGGTTTTCGTTCGATACAATAATGGCGTCGTGTTATGGTTTGAGAAGTAGAAAGATTCTACACAGCTCTGTGATGGAAACCAATATGGCGTCGTCTTATGGTTTCTGTGTGGTTTGTAGTTCGATTGTAAGGCTTAGGTGGCGCTGCAATAGTTAACCAAACTCCCGAGTGAGACCTCTGGTACTCTTTCTCTGTGGCACTGACATAGAGACTCTGAGAAAATCCGGAATTGCAAACTTCACAAAAATAACATTTCTTTTTTAAAAATTATTTTTTAATAATGAAATGTTCAATTAAATGACCTTCACGAGAAAATTATTTTCCGCATCAATCGCTGGATGAAAGCATTTAATTTGTAGGCGAAGGGAAACCTTAATTAAAAAATCATTTTAAAGAAATCTTCACCACACAACCATAAGAATACGATTTTTTTTATTTATATGAAGTCGACATAATTCACATCTAAACAACTATACCAAGAATATTCTTCAACGCCAGATATCAACAAAATACGGTTTTTCATTTATATAAATACAATGATGAATATTTCAATTGCAAAATCTTTTTCTACATCACCAGAATAGTGTTTTAATTAGTATGAGTTCTTGTCCATTCAAATCAGTTTTGTGAGAATATTTTTTACCACATTTTAAGAAACGGGATTTTCATTTGTATGAATTCGATAATGTACTTTTAATCTACATTTCCGAGAATATTTTTTACCACATACCTCACAAGAAAAGCGTTTTTCATTTGTATGAGTTAAAAAATGCTCATTTAAATAACTTTTTACAGAAAATTTTTTATGGCATACATCACAACAAAAGGGCTTTTAATCTGTATGAATCCGATAATGCACTTTTAAAGTACTTTTCTTAGAATATTTTTTATCACAAACACCACAAGAAAAGGGCTTTTCATTTGTATAAGTTTGGTAATGCCGACTTAAATCACCCCTCCGAGAATATTCTTTTCCATATACTTCACAAGAATAAGGCTTTTCTATTGTATGAATTCGATAATGCTGTTTTAAACATCTTTCCTGAGAAAATATTTTGCCACATACATAACAAGAATAGGGTTTTTCATTTGTATGAATTCCATAATGCACTTTTAATTGATCTTTTTATAATATATCTTTTTATTTTTATTTTTAACCACAAACATCACAAGAAAAGGGCTTTTCATATGTATGAGTTAGAAAATGCTCATTTAAATTACTTTTCCGAGAAAAAATTTTATTGCATACATCGCAAGAAGAACAGCTTTTCACCTATATGAATACGATAATGTGTAACTAAATTGCCTCTCTGAGAAAACTCTTTTTCACATACATCACAAGAATAAGGTTTTTCTTTTGTATGAATTCGAAGATGCGCATCTAAGTGACTCTTCTGAGAAAAATCTTTATTGCATACATCGCAAGAATATGACTTTTCTTTCGTATGGGAATGGAAATGTTTGCTGAAAAGCAGTTTTTCACAAAACTTCTGACCACAGATAACACATGAGTAATATGTATAAGTCATGGTGTGGGTACAAAAAGGCTGAATCTACAGGTAGTGTATACAAGCATAAAAACAATCTACCTGTAGCTGTAGTTGAAACCATGCTTTCTGTGTTTAAGGATCTATCCCATCCTGATTTGTTAAAGAAGTGTGTGCATGGGAACACGCAAAATCCGAACGAAAGTGTGAATAAGTCATTTGGTCGCGTGTTCCCAAATCAACATTCGTACAAATTGAAGCACTTTCCCTTAGTGTGTATGACGCTGTATGCAGTTTTAATGAGGGAAATTCAGCAAAGTTTCAAGTTTTTAAAAATTTAGGCATACAACCTGGAGAAAATATTTCCATGCTTTTAACTGTCTCGACAAAGAAAAATTTTTGAGAGTAAAATATGCTTTTTCCCAACAATCAAAAGAAAGGAGGAAGGAAAAACGGTGTAAAAGAAAAAGAGAAGAAGATCAGAATAAAAATAATGCACAGATTGCAGGCTATGGGTCAGGGATGTTTTTGATGAGATTTATCCCTTTAAATGGTATAATCTCAAAAAGGTATTTTTAAAACTGTATAAACATTTTTCTCAAAAACTGCATGACATATACTCTTTAAATTTTTACCACCTTCTCTATACATATAAATGCATATACTGAACAAACTTTTTCCTATTATTTCAAAAATCTTTCATAATAGTGCTGATGGTGTGTTGCAAAACGGCAATATTTGAAAATTTCATAGTGATATTCAGTTAAAATTTTTTTTAAAAGCTATATTAATGTAAGAATTTTGCTCAGTATAAAGATAAATGTCTACTTAAACTGTATAAAAAAATTAAAACTTGTATCTGATGTAGATCATTAGAAAATATACATTAATTTATTCAACGTAATGCTATCGTATGGAGGCTGTATGTTGTTTTGAGGGCAAAATATGTTTTTTCTCTGTAATTAATAGGAAAGAGGAATAAAATAGGTATATAAGACAAAGATGAAAGGAAAAGGTTAAAAAAAATGCATAGATTGCACTCTATTGTGTTTGAATCTTTTGATGAGGCAATTTTCTTACCTTCTTGAATTATCTCAAAATGAAACTGTTCTGCTATTTTCATTTTGCATTGACTGCTTCTAACAGTGCCGGAAAGATATAAGTTTGTACTAGTCGCAGATAGATTTTCGATATTTTCTTAAAATTGCCGTGATATAAAGGAGTAATAGGATATTTGTGAAGTCGATAGAGAATTTAAGAAATTGCAGAAAGATAGATCTGGTCGAAGATATAGTAAAAGCACGAAACCCTGATGGATCTTCTTCATTTTATGCTTTTAAAGCTGTAAGTCCTAATTATTTGTGTGTAGAACGTATTACCGAGGACGCAGTTTCTGACATTGTCTCTTTCTGCTACAAAATAGGTACTGTGGTTAATAAATTGTGGTATGGCAAAAAATTAGATTACTTCCGATACTTCTAATTTTCCATAAAAGCTACTGGTGTACAAAATTCTATTGGTGTATCATAACACCTGTTGGTTCAATCTCTTTTCTACTGATCATGCCGTGTAATTATAGAACACAGGGCTCTTAAGGTATCCGAACACGTTCGAAAGTCGATTTTCGACCAAAATTCCATTTTTTTAATTTTTGATGTTTTCGATAGTTCATTCATTTACCTTTCTAAAACATATTTACTTTTGTCGGTACGTTAATTAGAAGATGAGATATTAATTGTTTTATAACAAACCGAAAACCGGAAGTGGGCGTTTAATTAGCCGAAAGTTGTCATTTAAAGGGACAGAAACCTGTCAAAAATTCTTTTAAACTCCTTTTTTGCAAGCTAATATGATGTCAGTATATTTTTAGGAATTTTTTTTAAAGTTTAGATACATAATTTGAGCGCGTGGAAAAACTATAAAATTTGATTTTTCTCAAAATTAGATTTTATGCATATTTTTCAAACTTCAAACATGATAACTCGAGATATTATCATTCGATTGTTCTGAAATTTTGTGAACACTTTCTTCAAATGTTTCTCTAGTGAATGTACTAGAATAATGCATATTGTAACAATATTTTTTAAATTATGGTCTTTTATTTGAAAAATGACATGGAAAATTTGCTGAAAATCTTATAATGATTGTTCGATTAGCTCTAAAATTTTTATTTATCCAAAGAATGTTAAGATTCTAGTACAAGCACTAGTCCATAGTATGTAGTTTATTTTAGTATTAGTTTTATTTGAATTATTACAAAAGTTTGACCTGTAGCATGTTTGAAGTTTTTGGGAATTTCCTCTAAAAAGCAGCAGAAATTCAAGAATTTTGTAAATTTATAATAATTTATACTCAAAAATCATACGCTAATATTAATCTTTATTAAATTCGAATCTAAAAAACATATTTTGGTGTTTCTATTTTACAATTTAAGAAAAAAGTGCTCCGAACGTGTTCGGATACCTTAACATCATGCTTTATTACTGTCTTTCTGCCATGAGAACTCTGCTCGCTAAGTTGTCTCCTTGAGTACGGTCGCTATAGAAACGAGTTATTGGAGGAGGAATCAATTTCAAGTAGGTAGAAGTTCACGAATGATGTACTCTTTTTACCGCCCCAAACTGGCGCCAAGAATGAAATAAAACCTCGACTTCCGTTGGATTCCTCCTATTCGAAATGAATCTTCCCTATTTTAACCAGTTTCTATAGCGACCGCCGTCAACGAGAAGTTTATTTTAAATGCAGGGTGATTCAAAACATTTCCACCCATTACAAATTGCTAAAACTTTCTAGGAAACAACTATAGGAAGAAACAAGCCAAACACAATGCAGATGGAAGCTTAAGGTTTTGTTTGGGCACATAGTAGTTGCCCTTTCAGATATCTATAAATTTATTGCCTCCCCCATTGCCTCCACTGGTACTAGATGGTAAAAGACAGTAAAAATCAATAGCCTTTAGAAAAATTGAAAGTTAAAATAATAAATTTTGGAATGCAAGTCACTCAAGTTAGGCTTAGTCATCTAGAAAATTATTTAACATTATGAAGAAAAGCGTGGATACTCAATAAAAAAATATACTCCATTCCTCCCAGTTTTTTTCGTTGTCCAGTTTTCTTTTTGTTCCAAATAAGGGAAAGAACAAAGTCAAATTTGGGAAAACTAGATTTAGATAGTTGCACATGCATCTTATAATGTATGTTTGTGCAACAAGTTGCGATTTCAAAAACAAAATAGCGTGTGGCCCCCCCTCATTGAAAATCGAAGATTAGTTGCAATATTTGGAACTTGTTTTCTCATTTCTCTTGCAATTTACAGATACGAACATGTTACAGATACGAAAAACTAATTTAATGTTACTTGTGTAAGCAATGAGAAATGTAAGAATAAGCAAAGCAAAAGAAAAAATAATGGGAGTAATCCTTACCATTTGATTTTATTATTTATTTATCATTTATTTATTTAAAAAGGATTAACATATGCAGTAAATATTTCATAAAAAAACTAGGGTTTTTTCCCAACATATGGTTATGTGTATCTGTTATTCCTCAAAAAATACTGACCTCTGTTATTAAATTGCTGCTTAATTCAAAATTCTTACTATTTGATCATCTTTGATATTATCTGTATCATGTACATCTGGAAAAATTGGCCATCTCAGATTTTTTCAAATATTTCATTTCATAGGTATCTCCTTCAGCAGCCATAATTCTGCCAATGAATTCTTGCTTGCTTTTTCCCCCAATATAATGCTTTTATTCTGGCACTCAGTTTTAAACTTTGTCTGAAAGCTTTATTCCAGATACTTCGTCTGTAAGGAAATTTTCTTTAATCTTTGATACTTTTTCATTTCCTTGAGATTTTGTATATTGTGATTTTTACTTTCAATTTTTAGCCTTTCAAGAGCATCTTCACTTGTTAAAATTTCTCCAGTATTTGCTTGCGCACGTTTGCTTTTCTGCTTTGACTTATTCATGCATACAGTTGCGAAATTTGAAGCTTTTGGCGATATTGCTGACAATATTGCACATTTCAAATCATTGTATGGTGAAGGAATTGTGCTTTGTGATCTTGGGGTAGAGACAAGGACGGGTTCTGAAAACTTGAAGGCATATCAGAGAAAACAGAAACATCTGGTTGCTAACTTTCGGCATCTGCCAAAGAAAATCTTATTTTGTGTGCAATTGCTTTTCGGTTTGGAGGGAAAATTCCACTGCCGTTAAAACCTTCTTTTGACATTGATGGCTGTTTTATTTTTGAAGATTCACCAGAAGTAAAGGAAAAACCGATTTTGTTACACTCTGAGAGTAACCGCGTTTAATCAATCAAAGCTATTTAGTTTGAACCTTCTTTCCGAAGAATTTAAAACGATTTTCAGATTTGCTGTTGAATAATTATCGAAACAATGAAAGGAAATAATTTGAATGAAAGTTTAGAAAGGCGTTCAAGAAGAAGAAAAATCCGTTTGTTTCAACATGCTCTGTGTTCTTGCATTTATGGTGACGGCTAGAGCGTTGATGTTGTAAAGAACCCGTTTATAAATAAACTTAATAGTTTGTTTTCTAGATTCTCTTTATTTAACTGGAAACTCTTATTTACCATACTTTTTGCGATTTCATTATGTTCTTCTTTAGTTTCATTTCAATGTTGAATTTATATTCTAAATGCTTGCAAAATCAAGAAAAATACCCTTTTCAATGGCAACAAATTTTATTCTGCGTTAAAGCAATTTATAAAGATCAACTATCAATGTGTTTTTTCTAAGTTTGTCAGTGTCTTCAATATAGCGAGGGAAATGAGTAATGTTTACGATTGCGTTGCAATCCTCCCGGGATTGGCGAAAATTACAGAGATGGGCAGAACCCCCTAGTTTTGTATATTACATAAGAAATGTAATGGAGAATCAGCGAGAGTGTTCTCGGCTCGGCATTTCTCACATAATTTATACATTATAGTGCGTTTTGTGTATAGCTTCGTCGTAAAACGACGAGAATCGAAAATAAATTTTAGACTTCTTTTATTTGACCGATTCAACAATCTTGGTGTCAAGACAACAAACTTAAATCCATTTATTTTACTTGAAGATGTTTTGATTCATTGCGTTCCCACGCATACCAATGGACAAACTGTCAAATGTTCAATTATTTGACGTATTTGGAAAAAAATTCGTCGCAAATCTACTATTGTATGCACATGTTTTATAATATAACAAAATTTGTATATACAGTTGATGTACAAAAGTCAAATTTCATTTAACTAGCACCAGTGGCGAATCGAAGATTTTGGTGTGGGACGGGGCTGAGGTCATAAAATTTTTTTATCGTCGTGACTTCATGACTTATGCAATTATGATGTCCTTGTACTTTACTCACCGAACAATGAGAATCACAAAGGACACTACAATACTTTCGATAATTTCATAAAAACACAGTGAAATAACTAGCCAAAAAAGTTTTCGACTGCGTTAAAGCTGCAAGTACGAGTGGAATGACTAGAAAAGAGAGAAAATTTTCCGTCAGTCCATCAAGCATAGAGCAATGGTGCCACGTTTTATTAAAAATAAAACAGATTAAGAACAAACAGGTGCAATAATTAGGAAAAAATCAAGAAATTTGGTTTAGCTCTGGGGGAGGCTGCAGTCCCATAACAACCCCTGGATTCGCCACTGATTAGTATAATGCGTTTTTGGATTATTGTATTCATAGAATTCGAGATCGCAGACAGACAGACTTCCCTTCGACATATAACCTCTAAAATTTGGGACCGATTTACAATTTTTGTGGCAAGACGTCTTACTGAATCCAATCTGTCTATGTCGTTCCAGGTTCGAGTTATAGTGTGAATAGGCAGACAGAACGCCTCCCTGTGCCTCTGTACCTAGTATGTATAAACAGACAAAATGCAGATTCCAAAAATGCGATTGTCATATTTATTGAAGTCTAAAATGTGGAGATTCATCAGAAATTCTAGGTCAATTTTTTTATAATTACAATACTTTTTTTGTATTTCATAAACGAACAAGAAAAATCACTAAACCTATATCAGCAAGAAAACAAGAAATAATTTATTAATTGTCTGTCCCAACAGCTCAGTTCAGGAGCTACAGCAGATGAGCGACGTCATCGCACGATTTTCGGTCACGTGACGGAGGCGCCACTTCCTCCCCGTATTTGCTCACACACGAACACTTGTTGCTGTTCCAGGGGCATTGCAAAGGTTTGAAGTAGCCGCTGTCGTCACACTTCATAACTCCAGCCCTCTTGTCTGTCATGTAGAGAATAAAACATTTAGTCAACGGCAATGCCGTTTTTAGAAAGTTCAAACATTTGCTTCGGCATGCCAGATGAAATTGCAAATACATAATGAAATACAGTAGAACCATATTATCCAAGCTGACTGGGGACCGTAGAGACCTCTTAGATCTATCACCTCTGATAATCTAAAACTCGGTTAACCCCTTTGGGTACGGGATTAATTTGAAACGATTTTTCGTTTGGTACAGATTTAATTTGTTGATGTACGGAATAGTACAGAGAGGTCATAAATTATTGGACCCATTTAGAAAATTAATAAACGAACATAATCTAATAATGTTACAACTGCGCTTTTTTTTTTAAATGAGTGATCAAATAATAAAGTCTTTTCAGATAGGTGGCGTAACATTACGACGTTCTAAACTCTACAGCGAGAGATTTCCATACGCAATGGCTACCGATCAGCAGAAGCCATTGCGCGTTTTCTGGTTTCCTTTTTTAGTTTTTCTTGAATATCTCGAAAACTATTCAGTTTTCCAATTACAATTGATTTGAAATCAACAACAAATTAAAGAACGAAAATTCCCTACAAATAGATGCTTTTATTTTTCTTCTAGTTTTAATAGTTTCACAGATAATGGCTCAAACATGAGAGATGTCTAATAATTTACGACCACCTAAGACCAGTGGTGTGCAAATATTTCAATTTCCGACCCCCTCACTTTGTGTAAAAGTTTTTCGCGACCCCCAAAGAGGTCGGCTTTACGTTTTTTTGTATAAAAGAAAAGCCTTATATTTTTTATTGTCGAATAAATTTCTTTGAATTTAACGACCCACAAATTTTTTTCGCGACCCCCATAGGGGTCGCCTTTGCGTTTTTTAAAAAGAAAAGCCATATATTTTTTGTCAAATTTCTTTGAATTTAACGGCCCACAAAAGTTTTCTCGCGACCCACACTTTACGCACCACTGACCTAGACAACCATAATGGTGAGTTATCTATCTGAAAAAAAAACTTTTTAAAATCGATCTCATTTAAAAAAAAAAGGCAGTTATAACATTATTAGTTTTTTTTAATTAATTTTTGAAATGGGTCCAATAATTTATGATCACCCTGTATATAAAATAAACAGATTTTGTCCGAGAATTCATTTCTTTGAGCAATATGATATCCATAGTAATCGGATTGTAAATGAAATATAAATTTATAAAAACAAAATAAAAATAAATAAATTTAAGGAATCGTCATGTTTCTCAAAGTCTCCTCTTTTTTAAAACTTTCGTTATCATTTTCATAAAATGTATTACTTATTTCTTAAATTACAGAGCAGAGTATCAGAACAAGGTTCATTGAGCGCTGGAAGTAACACTCTGTTGCAACTGATTCCTGCTACTCTTTCACGAACAAGATTGCGCATGGTAACCTGCAGTCGCGCGTATGCAGGAGAAACTTATATCCTGCATCATTTTACATATTTATATCGTGTTCTAATTCAAAAATCAATGCAAGTTTTACTTATGTATTTATTAGCTCCGTATTAAACACAGATTATATAAAAAATGAAAATTGCTTTCACATGTATGAAAGAAAGATATAAATATGTAATAAGAAGTATCTCCTACATTCATGCTGGAGGGTCAAATATTGTGTAAGTTTTAATGACGACTTAAACTCGTCGTCAGTAACTTAGGCAAAACATGTGCATAACGAGTCTCAGCCATCAAATGTACCCGAGGGTTCAATAATGACTAACTTGTAAATCATGTCTTCTTTTCTTTTTGTAAGAACTTCCAAAAATGTTTATTTGAAATTATAAAACTAAGTCCACAAGTAGGGGAGAGTGGGGTAAAATCAAGTACCTTGATTCTGACGCTATTAAAATTTTCATTTCTTGTGGACAGATTCTTAATTACATTCCACTGGTCAAGAAGGAAGAACGGTCATAGTGTCCGTGTTGAATTGACTGCGTCTGTGAAGGTTTCTTTGTTTTAAGAGGTCAAGTCTCTAATTTTAGTAATTAAACTATCCTTACTTAATAATCATTAGAGTTATAAGGACTATATTTAGCCCAACTTATTGAATATTTACTAAGGATTTATACCTTATCATACAATCCAATAATTGCGTGGTTCCATTTCTTTTTTTATAACCTCTGCACTCGGGGTAAAATCAGATACTCCAAATGGCACGAGACCAGGCCAGACAATATTGATGATTCTTCCGATGAAGATGATAAAAATACATCAGGCGTTGATTGTTTATATTTTAGTGATGTATATTCTAATTTAAATAAATGTAAAGGGTGAAACCATTGTAGAAAATGTCTTAGCAAGGCCCATGAAAGCTGCAGTGGCGTGGAGGTAGAAGACAACTAGTTTACATGTGAATTTGGAACTAATATTCTTCATTTGTCATATAAAATAAAAATGTCTGCTACTTTTCCTCTGAAAATCTAGATTTTCGAATTTCCCACAAAGTTAACATGCGTAACCGGTTTTTCCCCACTAGTAGGCAAAACCGGGTGATTTGACATTTTTATAAACAAATCATTGATAAAAAAAAGGAATGAAACGATGATACTTCAGGAATGATATATTGTACTCCGTTAAACAATAAATATTTTAATCAAATTTGACAAGCTGAGTGTCGAACAGTTTCGGCCCAACAGGTCTCCGGTTTTACCCCACTTTCCCCTACTATCACGTATTGGTATATTAAGAAACTCTTTTATTAATTGTCAAACTTTTTGACTGAATTTTTAGACATAATTAATTTCGATGAAAAGATTCGCGAATGTTACGGATTTTCGCTGGCTTCTTAGCATTTCTTAGCGTTTCTTTAAGGACGTTCTCGAAAGAATATTTCTTACCGCTGAGCAACGTGAAAGCTTCCCGACACATTCGCAGTGCCTTTTTCCCATGAAATTCCATAGCGTTTGCCCACATAACTATTGAAGTGCTTAAGAATGCAAATGTGTGTGTTTTTATTTTTATAATTTCTTCTAATCCGGAAGTTGTGATCATTTTAACTTAACTTCAAAATCCTTTTTTTTAAATTTTCAACTAATCGATTTGAAATTTTGCAGGCATTAATAGCACTACAAAAGACTACACACAAAATTTCACTGCAATATATTCATTTATTTCTGAGTCATGGGTATTTTGTAATTTTTAATAGCAATTAATGGCCTTTATGATAAATATTCCAGGTGCTTCAATTTTTGTTCACATTTTATAACATTACACATAAGTATAAAAACACAGATGGAGAAGAATTTTTGGCATTCATATTGAAGTTATTTTGTTATTAAGCTATGAATATTTTCTTCCATAGCAAATATCTTTTTAAAAATCGATAGTTTAGAGTTATTGTGTGCGATCATTTTGAAATTCCTTTCTGAAACATAAAAATTAATCCCAATTTTTGTTTGAAAGGATTAGAGTAACTAATAAAACAAATTAGAGTGATTCCGAGTAACTTTGGAGCGCCTGGAACATTTATCATAAAGGCCATTCATTCTTATTAATAATTACATTTATACCCATAACTCAGAATTAAATAAATATATTGCATTGAAATTTTGTGTGTGCCTTATATATATATATAAGGCAAATTTAAAAGAAAAAATTTAAAAGACAAGTTATAGCAACCAAAAAAAGAAAATTTTAAAATAAATTATATAACTAAAGAAGAAAACATAACAGAATAATAACAAAGAAGATAACATAACAGAATAATAACAAAGAAGATAACATAACAGAATAATAAAGAGTCCATGGTGTCGCTAGAAAGACATTCTGTCTTGAGGAATATTTTTTTTTTAGTCTATTGCTTGACCATGATCATATTATTATGCTTATATTATAATTCCATATTCAAACTTGGATGTTGATTATCGAACTTCGTAATCAATGAAAGAATAAAGCAGGAGAGAGCAATTGGCAGATCTGATTTTTATCCGCTTAAGGACCGAGTTATTTTGTAACCTACGATATTTAGGACGAGTTAACTCGGGATAAGTTCTTAAGCGATTAAGGATATGGATTAGGATCTGGATAATCTTATATTGTGTCTTATAAAGTGCTCTTATTAATGCCTGCAAAATTTCAATTTGATTAGTTGAAATTTTAAAATAATGGTTACTATTAAGGTCCATGATCGCCTTAAGCTGCAAGTTAACTCAAAACGGAAAATGAAACTAGACTTACCCTTTAGATAGCGTTCGTACGCGATGGCATAGCAGAAGCACTGTGTGATGTTGCGGCCTTGGTGTAGCCTGGTGAGAGCTGCCCCATTTTTATAGACGCACATGCAGTCGTCGGGACCGGGATTATCGAAGCACTGCAATTCTTGGAAAGAACCGTCTTTGTTGCACTTGGGAGTCATCCAGGTCCTAGACGGATGTCTCAGCATTCTTTCTCGAGCAGTTGTACAGTTGACACCAACTGCACCAGAAAATAAATGGTCTTGAAGCACTTTTATTTTATTTCACTTGACATATTTCATGATTTTAAAGATGGAATTTTGTAATCGATTTTTCACCACACTTTCTGATGTGCCAGCGTACGATAGTGTGATTTAGATGATAATGCCCTATTTTAATATTTTCAGAGATTGATTATGAGTTAAATTTTGATTTCTAACGAGTACCGCTACTTGGTAGTGAATTATAAAAAATCGATTTCTTTCAAGATTCATCTACATTATTTATAAACGAGCTTTTTGTCTGTTATGTATGTATACAGAGCGT
>BGPR01036975.1:0-15311 GCA_013235015.1 Araneus ventricosus
TTTGCTTATTTTTGCTGACAAGGGGAGGAGGGAGAGTCAAAAATTACCAAAAACATGCTTACGTAATATTTGAACGGCCCTTTGTGACAAACCCTATTCCAAGTATATGTGAAGCAAAGTAAAGCTTCGCCCCAAAACTTTTGCGCTACTCCACTAGATTTTAGTATTATTTTTTATTATTTTGTCCATCTAAAGCTGTTAAATTATACCTTTCCGCAACACCATTCTGTTCTAGTGTATACGGATTTGTTTTCTCATGATTAATACACTGTTGTTCTAAAAAGTTATCTAAATCTTTATTGCAGAATTCTAGTCCCCCATCAGTCTTAACCGAGACTATTTTTCTACCAAGAAAGCGTTCTGTACGTCTGAAATCTCAAGAACGTTTGAAATACATCAGACTTTTTATTAATTGGAAATACCGTAACTTTCCTGGAATAATCGTCTATTATTGTAAAGAAATATTTATTTCCGCCTTGGCTCAATGCTGGCATTGGCCCACAAAGGTCCATGTGCAGCAACTCCAATGGGCGTTTTGATCTGATGGCCCCCGTCTTTTTAAATGAAACTCGCCTCGATTTGGCTAATTTACATGGGATACAATGAGACTTATCAGTTAAACCCGGGAGACCTCTCACACAATTATTTTTGCTAGTTTTCACAAGATATGCGTTATTAATATGGCAAAATCGTTCGTGCCAAATTTTCATTGATTCACACTTTGTTTTACTGGTTATATTACTAACAGAATTTATCTCTTTGGGCTTTGGGGTAATATACTTCGTAGGTTTAAAGAAATACAAGTTTTCACGGCGTACAGCCAAGAACAACTTATTCTAATCTTTATTATAAACGTGAATTTTACCTTTAGAACTCACGAAGTGTGCACCTTTCTTTTCCAACCTAGAACCGGACCACAAATTCTCCTCAACTTAGGATTATATGAAACGTCAGACAACGTTATTTCATTAAAAGAATCTTTATTTTTAACTAAAAATCTTATTGCTCCGATCCCTTCTACCGGCCAGTCTTTATTGCCTATGGCTAACAGCACTTGCATATTCGTAACTGGCCTAATATCTAAAAATAAGCTTTTATCATTGCAAAAATGGGTCGTTGCAGCCGTATCTATTACCCAAACCCCTTTATCCAAGATTTCCTCAGATAAGTTACAGCTGGTTTCTGACTGAGCATTTAGTTCTATGAATCTGCATTCTGCCTCACTAAACTTTAGTTTTATTCTAAACTCTGTGTTAAAATTTTCGTTAAGGGACTTTTGACAAGTGTTCTTATCCTTACAATTTACCATAAGATGGCCATATTTTTTGCACAGAAAGCAAGGATCTATTTTCTTAACAGACCTTTCTGTAGTTTTATTCTGTTTAACAAATACCTTACCGTCCTCTTTCTGGTACCATTTATTACCACTTGCATCTCCAGGAACTGCATCCGCGCCGCCAGGAACTGCACTTGATTTCCTAGAAGTTGAAGCACTGCTAAGGAAAACAGTCTCCATTTTCTCCAGATCTTGCTTCATGAGCTGTAATCGGTTGGCTTCAAGTATTAGTTCCGCTTCTATCTTTCCGGCAGTAAATTTCCCGTTTTTCCATCTGTAGATCTGTTGACTGGAATTCTTGAGGAAGATACCTTATCATTTGGAATCCTAGGTATAGGTCGTCCACTTTATAACCTGCTTCTTGTAGCCTAGCTGCCTCTGTATTTACCCGACATAGGAAGATGCCAACATCCTCTACTGGTTGATACTTTGTGCCAAAAAATTCATCTAGTAGCTGGATTACCCGTGCTCTTGTCATAGGTTCAAAATGGTCTTTTAATATCTTCCACGCTACTGCACCATCAGTTGTGTCGGAAATCAGACTTTTAAGTTCAGGATTGATATTCGTATAGATGAGAGTGAAAGTTCTATCCTTTCTTAGCTGGAAATCATACTTTTCCTTGCAGGTTGACCCCACATCCGAATCCACTGGTTCAGTCTTCAAAATAAATTGCCAGCATCCATAATGCATAAGTATGACTTGCATGTCACGCTTCCACGTGCTCCAGTTATTTGGCTTCAGAACTGGAATCGAACTATTAACCTCCATCTCTTCTGCCTCTTAACTGCTATTTCACCAACAGCTAATCTAGACCAGATTAGCAAAGAACTGGAATTAGCTTTGAACTGGAAATACTGCGTGACTTGGGAGAACTGCGTAGCCTACCTTTACAAACGGAGTGGGCTGGGCTCAAAACCATTTTGTTATCGACGAGAGTGTGTTAAATACCTTTAGCAGAATTGACAGTGAAAAGTTCGTAGAGGTGGCCAGTTACGCGAGATCAGGTTTTCTTAAAAATGATTTATTATTAATCAAATCATGATTCTTTTCACTGGAGTAATAAAATAAGTTTAAAAGATACTTCTCTAAAACGAAAAATATTGCCAGAAAATATAACCTGATCTCGTGCACGTATTTCATTCTCAAGGATAAAGGGTAAAGGATCCGGCGTATGCTCCAGAACCTAGTTCATAGCTAGTGCCGGGTAAAATCATAAGATCAGGAGTAACACAAAAGGAAAAATAAAACCCACCAGAAAACACCCAAAGGCACAAATGGCCCGACATTTCAACCGGCCACAAAAAGAAAAGTCACTAATCCAATCGAGAGAGAGGAATGCAACCAAGATTAGATCGAAAAGAGTCTCTCGCATTTTCAAATTGCGGACATATCAAAACAAAGTGTTCCCAAGTTTCTGGAGTCTGACACACAGCACAATTAGGAGAATCTATTAAACGACATTTATAAAGAATAGTATAAAGCGGAAGAGACCTGGAGAGAAAACGGAAGATTAATACTGCACTGCTTCTAGAGAAGCTGATTTTTCTTGTAATTAAACTCCCTCGACCAAGTGTATTTGTTACAATGCTTAGATTTTTCCCCATTCTTCCGTTTGAGCCAATCTAACGATCTTAGAAGCACGCCGAAATAGCATCCTCCGGTGAAACAAAGTCATAAATTCGGGGGAAGACCAGAGCATCTCTTGCGACAGAGTCTGCTCATTCATTTTCTCTAATGCCCACATGGGCCGGAGAATATACAAGTCCCAAGGATTTGCACTTTTTTAATGCCTCGGCAATGATCTTAGCTAGAAACAAAGAACTTTTCGGGGATTGAAAATTTAAATTCTTTAAGGCCGTAAGATTAGACATGCTATCCGTTAGAAGTATATAGTCTTTGAATTATCTTGCATAATTAAAAATTGCAAGGACCATGGCAAGGGCTTCACCAGTGAAAACTGAGTTGACTGTAGGAATTGATCGCTGGAACTCTGTTGGCAAAGAGCAGTTAACAGCAGCAAGAGCTACGCCAGTGGCGTTTTTAGATGCATCCGTAGTCAAAATTACCGCATCGAAATGGAGGCTACTTCGGTACTCGTAATACAGCCGTTTAATCACTCCTGAATCCAAAACACGTTGTTGGAACTCCAGCTCGTCAGTGCGAATAACAAAATTATGGTGATCTTCCCAAGATTACGGTATATATGTTTGGATTATATCGAACAAAGATAAATTGATTAATCGTGAGTACTTGTCAAGAGTGGCCCCACAAGGTAGACGGTCATATCTCCAATTCGATATCGTGCAATTAGTCTCTACAATAGACTTAGAAACCGCTGTTATTTCACAGGCCGAGAACTGTTTGAAGAAAAATTATACATTTCTTTTATCTAATCTCAATGGCATATTTGTATCGTTTGAGATTTTGTGCATGACAGAGATCGGTGTCCATCGGGAAGGACAAAAACAAAACATAGGACGTTGTTTTGTAATGTTTGCAGACGTGACAGTCCCGCTTTGGTATTCATACCAATGGCAAACGCTCCAAATTCTAAAGCCTGGATGATGCGAGCATTGCAAACCCTGAGAAGATGGACAGCTTTTGCTCCCCATCTGGAAGACGCCAGAACCTTGATTGCATTTAGTTTTTCTGAAGTCTTTATTACCAGCTGGTCAATATACAGCCCAAAGGAAAGGTTAGAAGAAAGAAAAATTCCTAGGAACCGAACGTTGTTGGACCAGGGAATACTCTCCCCACTAAAACAAACCGAGAAATTCACTGGAGAGATCCGTGTGGAAAAATTAATCGCCTTACACTTAAGGGGGGCAATATTCAAATGCCATTCTTTGCACCAGGTTTCAAGCTTGGAGACAGAAGCTTCAATTTTATTCTTCGCCGTCGGCACCGTGGGTGCCTCAACCAAAACGAATATGTCGTCGGCCTAGATAAAAAAGTGCACCCCATCAGGTAGCACCTCCAAAATATCGTGCATAAACATATCATTCTCATCTCCAACAGACAAAAACATGTCAACAACCCGTCACTGCAGTTGCGTATCAAAAACCCGTTTTATCTGCATTCAAAGTATTGCCAACCGCAGATGACTAAACGCGCACCGATCGGGTTCGAATCATCTGAGAGTTCGAATCAACCTGAGATCATGATATGGAATTGGAAAAATACCCAGGGACTCTACTATTCCCGGATCCGAAAATAAATTTATTGCTAATTTTTTTTTTACAAAATATCTAACAATCTGGATGATTTTTTTAGATTATAGAGTGAAAACATGACCAAGAACCGACGTGGCGTAACTTTAAGCACAGCGACCAAACAGAAAAACGGCTGGTGGCGACGCATCTGCGCCTTAAATACTGCTGGAAAAGGGGAAAATCCAATATAGGGGTTCAGAAAACATGAATTTTCTAATTATTTAGTGGGTCTATTCTTAGTAGTCTGAGAAAGTTAGAGGTTGGGTCTCCAACAAACCTTAAACCTAACCCAACTCCCACCCAACCGGGGGTACCAGAATAGACCCCAAAGGGAAAGTGGTTTTTTAAATGAGAATTTAAGTAGATATAATGAGTTTATAAATTAAAAAACTAAGCGGCATTTTTAAAGATAGGAAAATTCTAAGATATTTCATAGATATAAATTTCTTCTTCATTACGGTACATTCTCTTTGGGTGCTTCGTATATAAGAAAGTAAACAGTGTTACAGATTTTTAAATGGCAGATATATGCATTAAATGACATATACATGATATTTTTATAATAATAACTAGCCGATCTCGCTGCCCTCCGGGCGGGTCCGCTGCCAACCCAGGTAACACATGATATTGTCTTATATCTTAAAATTCGAAAAAAGTAATATTGTACAATATTTTTCACAATATTGAAACTGTATAAAACGTAAGACATTTTCAATACTGTACAATATTTTCTTCATAATATTGGATAATGTCATATAATACTGTATAATATTATACTATGTTAAATAATATTGTACTATACTGAATAATATTATATAATATTGTATAATATAACAATATAGTGAATATTTTAAAAATACATTTTAGAAGCATGGAAAAATATTAATCACTTAATTCCTAAACTTCTGGGTAACATTTTGTTATTTTTTGAACATATCTACTTACAGACGGAGCGCCGCCCCATGTCCCCGTGCATAACTACTTACAGCAAGGTTTGAACCCAGGACCTTCCGCATACCAACCCATCACCTTACCACTGATCCATCTAGACTTACATCAGAGAGCGCAAATGATGATAATAAAATGTAGTTACAGAGTTCGGATCTCTACGAAATTTTATGCACATTAACAATTAATTCGAATAGTCTTTTAATTAAATTACCTTTAACGTTACAATTTCGAGTTCAAAATGAAATTAGAAGTCAAAGAGGAAGCAATTTTAGCTCTTATATCTAATTTTGCTAATTTAATAAATTAAGGCAATAAGGTTTAAAAGTAATTATAATAATATGTTTGAAAGGTTTTAAAATAATTTTGAAATTTATTTATTCCTCTTTCAATGTATTACAAGACGCCATTTATAATTACAGTATTGATTGAAAATCAAACACAATATTCGCAACAATAAATCACGTGCATATTTTTACAATGAGAATAACACTCAATTTTTTTCACACAACAATAGATAATCCATAAGTGAGAGCTGTTCTATGGTTAGCTTCTTTAGCTGAATCCGGCCCGCCTTTTATATACAGTAAAACAAAATGATTGTGCAAACATTATTATTCAAACGAACATTTTGTAAAATATTTTTTGGACATATATGATTCAACGTTGATTAATATAGTATTACGGTATCATAATGCTGACATCTGTCGACGGTAAGAATTACTTCACCTTAAAATATTGAACAATGCTGATAAATGTAGTGGCGGATTTTGACATTATGAGGCCCGAGGCAAAAAATTATTTTGAGGCTCCCCTCCCCAAAAAACTCTATTGGTGCTGCAAATGTGTAAAATAACTTACTTATGCTTGTAATTCTAGGTCTATGTTTAACTTCGTTATTCAATTTGAAGCTAATTCTTGTATTGTTATTTATCTGATTTCTAAGATTTATGTCCCTCAATTTTACAAAGAATATACTTTGCTCTTTGCAAAATATAAATGTTATGTAATTTTTCATAACGTTATATGTAGGGTTGTCATAATTTCCAGGTATTGATACTAGATATTTAGGTGCTAAACAAATAAACCATGAAAAAGTGAGTATGTAATGGTTTATTTTTCTTTGATGAAAAAGCAATAAAGCTCAAGCAATCTAATAAAATGAACACGCAGAATAATAAAAAAGATGCAAGACAATCCTTTTTAGTCCAGTCATAGTTTAAAGTTGATTTTACTTTCTTAATTATATCATTTTCTTCTTACACATAATTATAAAATTGAACACACATCTTTTTAAAATTATAATGACAAATCCAACTTGCTTCAGTTGTCTCCGCTGACAACCTGTTTCTTTCGTCCGACCACTGAGTTGACATTAGGGAAAATATTCTCTCCACATTTGCATTGTGGGCTGGAATGGCAAATACGCATTCGCATAGCTTTATCAAACATGACTTGTATCTGCAAAACACTTCATCTATTTCTCTTGCAAACTCAATTTCATAATTGCTTCGCAGTTTTCGTTGGTATTATTTTTCTCTAAATAATCTTTTAGTTATACAAACTGGTTGAATATAATCTCAATATCGATGTTTCTTACCTATAAATATGTGATAGTACGTTCTATTTCTTCCCGGCAGAGTTTAGGGAGAAAACGGGAAAAATAGTAATACGTGACTGAGTAGTGAAATACGGTGACAGTCCCGCACATACGGGACGTATGGCAACCCTAATTATATGCATATATAAAATAGATAAAGAAATTAAAATAGCTTTGCATCCCTTTTTTCAAACAGAGATGTTTTTCGTTTGATAATATAAAATATTTAAGTAGCAGAGATTTGTTTCGGTTTTTGCGTCTATCTAAATGGGTTGGACATAACAGTGTCCAAACTTTCAAATTTTAAATTAAATAGGAACAACATTTCAAAATTGTTTTTAAGAATTTTTTTCTTTTCTTACGTTTAATATAGAAAACTTATTAAGTTAAAATGGAGAAATGAGATTATAAATCACCAACTTATACTTATGAACTATAATAAATTTTACCATAAATTGAGAACCATTTTATATTTTTTCTCAATTTCGACCAATGTCCACTCTTTTGTCCTAAAGGACAGAATTGTATAATCTAATAATAATACAGGCAAAAAAGAGGGAAATAATAAAATTATCCCCCGAATTTTTTAAAAAAAAACAGCACTTTGAGATGAATTAAGATAATTTTCAAAATATATATATATTATCTAGTTTAAGTGCTGCAAAGTAAATCATTAAAATCATTTTCATCGTTCCTTTTTCTAAAAAGTTATCTTGTTAAAAAATGAAAATGAGAATCGTAAAATGAAGCAATGACTTTCAAATATAATATTACTAATCAAAAGTATAGGTGGGTGGCAGAATAATGTGAACACTTTTAAACTTACACATTTTTTCAAATATCTCCCGAAAGGCTGAAAGGAATTTCCTAGAACTTCGACCATGTAAAGAAGAGTGTTCAACTCACAGTTTACAGGTAAGATTCGATCATGATGGCATTTAGGGGACTGACCAGAAATTGATGAAGAAAATGATTTAGGACTCACCCCATTTTACAGAAAGCTGATAATGAGTTGCAACTTTCACCAATGGTTTTGCTTGATAAGCGCAACATTTATATGCATTTTTGTAAAGAAAAAGCACGAATAATTAGGAATCTATAAAGTTTTCTTAAAAAATCCCGAATTTTCCCGCAAGTTGTTTGCTTATAATATACAGAGTGTTCAGTAAAATTATACAAAACTTACAGAATTCATGACAATATGTTAGCGTAGTATTGTAGTTCAACTTGAAGTAAATACTTTGAATATTAGAGGGAATATGAGTATTTGTAGTAAATAAATTTTTGCTGCGCATGTGCGGAACTTAGCCTAATTTTTCTTTCATAACTACAAAACCAGATATATAGGGCACCTTATATAAAAAATCCAATTGAATACAATTAAGATTTAGGAAGTTATCTGCATTGTAGCGATATGAATTTTAGTTGCACTCGAAGAGAAACCAAATGATGAGGGTTTTTCTACAAACGATATTTAAAAAAAATTTGAATCTTCGAATAGTTATCCACGAACTGCAATTTAAGTAACGTATTTAATTTAGAAGTATACATGGGTATTCAGGATATTAAACTTTCATAAATTTTAATATTACTGTTAGAATCGATTTAATCTCTATACAAGCTGTTTAGAAGTTACAAATATTAAGACAAACTGAAATAACGAAATATTTAAATGTGGATCACATTCAGGAGAGTTGATGTTAGTATCTTGCAAATAAAAAAATTCAAAATCTTAATTTAGTAACCATTTTTTTAAAAAGTAATAAAAAAAATATGACATATTTTTTGAACAATACTGTAATACGAAGTTTGTCAGGACTGTTGAGTCAGGCAGCTAACTGCGAAACAAACTGGACCACACTGAATCAATAAGCGAATTTGAAAACATGAAAAACAAATCCTAAGAATGACGTCCTGAAATTTAAGCGATACTTGATTTTAATTTAAATTCAATTCGGATACTCGGTTCTTAAAATTAAATGAAAATACTACATTAAATTACCTTGACAATAATGCAAAAAAGTATTACGATGCGTCTGGCCTCAAAGCAGTTAGTTACCTACTTTGCCCTGCTCAGTTCTACACCTGTTAAATCAATTTACAGACCATCGCGTCTTGGGTCCAATGCACGTATTATCAAAGGAATGTTGTATTCTACATGTCTCATTTTCTACAGAGAACATTCCTGTATGAATAGCAGGCTAATTTATCAATAATGATATACATTAGTCACACTAGGACTTAATTCCCCCAACGTTTCGTTTGGCTGTTTTCATTCACTTATTAATTTTTTTAAAGCAAAGAGGGAGACACTTTTCAGTGAGGAGAGGATTATACTATAAACAAGGCTGCTATGTCGTAAATTCTCCGTCGGCTTAGCGCTGTGATGTTTCTCGCATAAATTTTGAGGCCCCACCCAGAGTCTCGAGGTACGAGGCGGCCCCCTCTAACACCTGTGCGGAAATCTGCTACTGGATAAATGTAAAAATCAAAATATCGTATGCATTGTATTGTATAGTATGATATAATATTCAGCATCTTAAAGAATAATTGTTCCAGTGGTGTTTTTTGTAATAAAACCTCCAATCGAGTGATATTCTGAGTTAAAATGACGATTTTTATAAATAAACATTGTTTTTATATTATTTGTGAAAATTTAGTATCTCGGAAATACTGATACATACAATACAATGCTTTATTACGGTATTCGCTGTTCCTCGGTGTTCATAATATTGTATAACAGTGTGCAAATATTATATAATATATCTGTGCTACTGGGGAACATGAACTTTGCTCAGCACTGCTTCTGCCGCCTCAATGCTTCGCGGCTCTCAACTTCTACTTTTTTTCAGTTTTTAATACTGCATGAAGATCAGTGGAACAGACTGTAAAACCATAGTAGATTTCATATTCTTTGTCTTTGTAGACAAAAGCTTCCTTTAAAATTATAAAATCTTTGAATAAACCCCATCTAATTGTAATGTTTTGTACAACTTTGTCACGAATTTCTGCATTAAAGTCTTCAGATCCATAAATACAGAATGACATCGCCCTAAATAAAGAGTTTCCATCATCAAAACAATAAGTATTTTACAATACTTTTGACACGCCATTTTGTTGGAACTGTAGGGATTATTGAGGAAGCAAAAAATAATCTCAAAATTAAAATATTTATTGCAAAACCGACTTCATTCTCTCATTTAACAACGCTGTATTCCATAAAAGTTTTTTTTAACAACAATTAATTTTCTTGTATCCAATCTAATAAAAAGAAATTTAGAAAAGAAACAAAATCGTTTGCTATGGACGAGTTTTCTGTATTCTTTATTAACATTAAAAACCTTGACTTCCGCTTTGAAGATTCCATTAACTTAGCATTATACGGAATGGCGTAGGTACGGCATTTTAATGTAAATAAACAATACAGAAACTCGTCCATTGATGCTAAATTAAATTTTAACTGACAATAAATCTATTTATATAAAACGCTAAGGCGGAAAAGGACGTGGCGGAAAAAAGGGGTTGATTTCTCTTTTGTCGATGCCAACGTCTGTTACCAAACAAAAGCGGTGGTGCAAAATAATTTTTTCTCGCAAAAAATAAGTTTAAGACGTAGAGTTCACAATAAATAAAACTTTGGATGAAATGATTCAAAAGAGATCAGTTAAAAATGAAGGAGATGGCTTATGAGAACCAGAGAACGTTCAGGTCAGTCAAGATAATTTAAGTCAGCGACTTGGGTTTTTCTATATAAAAAAGCTTGAATCAAAAACTTGCAAATAAATTATATCAAACCTTCCCCTCAATCTAAAATCCAGTAATCTTTAAAATTCCAAACTACGATATAAATGACAGTTGAAATAAGAAAACCCCCTGTTTCATCTTCCAGCCGTGCATTTCGATAGTGCAGTTGTCAAGACATCGCGTTTGTAATTCAATGTTCCGGGGTTTTGTCCTGGGTGACAAAGTTTTTCTCCGAGTTACCGTCTTCTACCTCCCATAATTATCTCATCATTTTAGTATCACCTTAATCGATTTATTTTTAATCCTTGAAAATTAAAAACTTCCAAAAAAATCTTTACACTTTTTTTACAAATTCCTAAGCACTTTTTTCCTCCATCCTCTTTGCCGCATGACTAATATTTTAGATAGTGTAAATTTCAGATAATATTTTCCTACAACTTACGGGAAAATAATTTTTTTTTACTAGATTTTATTCTTTTTTCCAAACATGGTATATTATCCGATAAATTTAAAATAAGTCCTAATGTAAATTCCATCTCTCCAACTTACAAGTGTTCTAAATTAAGAAAAGAATAAAAAAACTTATTTTAAAAACACTGTTTCATTAGTGTACTAAAAAGTAATTTTCTATTTTAATTATTTTCTACATTTCAGTATTTAATTTAGAATTCATTATTATGATTATAAATTTCTTCTTAAATTAATAAGCAGCTGGCGCCACAGGCTTAACAGAATGGAATATACCTGTAACTATAACATTTTATCCGTTACTACTGTGCCTGCAATAAACGTTACATCTGACCTTGCAGTACACACAAATAACGTTTTCTTCAAACGCACAATATGTGCAAATAACGTTCTGTTCGTTCACACAGTGCCTACAAATAACGTTTCATTCTAACGCATCGTACCTGTAAATAAGGTAGGCTAAGGTTCAGGATAGGGTAAAAAAATTTGATTCCTTCTTGATTAAGGTGAAAGCATTAAAAGGAAATCAGCTTAAGATTTTTGTTTATTCATAATATTGTCTTTTTTATGTTCATAGTGCTAAGATGTAATACCACAATCTCTGTTTTAATTTTGCAACTATTATGCATTCGTTTATTTATGCACTTTCAAAATTTTCTTTGAAAGTTTTATTTGAAAAATATCTTTTTTGACGCTAAAAAATTTTATTCTGTGCTGATTTAAGTTAAAGCATCAGAAGAAAAATAAAGCTGATTTATATATATATATATATATATATATATATATATATAAAGATTTTACAATATTTGTGCCAGGACACGCAGTGTCTTCACTGTAACCAGCAGTGTTTGCGTAGCAAACCTGAGAGGATTTGGGGGTTGGCGAGCTTTAGCGAGCAGGGGGCAGAGCCCCCTAGTGCAATAATATTTATGGAAATGTCTTAACAAAATCGTCTGCTGCTAAAACTAAATTTAATTTAATTTTTAAAACATCGACAGGAACCTATCTCTGCGAAACGGCCGCTGGGATTGAGGGGCGTATACTTACTTACCTTACTCAACTGTGACTAAAGTAGCTCTATGTGACTATTAACTCTCTAGTGATTGTTAGTCTAGTGTGACTGTGTGATTACTATGTGATGTCACAAGCTTTCCGCGTCAAGCGCATTGTAAACTATAGCAGAAGCAAAGTACGAAGACAGCCTTGGATTCGAACCCCGACATCTCGCTACCCAAACCTGCCGTCCTAACTACTCGGCCAACTAGCCTCTGAGCGGAGACGATAGATTGCGCTAATAGATCGTGAATACGATTTATTTAAACTGTTTTCTTCATTTCATTAATTTTTTAATTTTTTTTGTTGAGAATATGATTCGAAATCAAAGAGAGAGTGATTTTTGCTAATAACTACGTTTTGCTAGTAGAATAAATTTTGAAATTAGGGTTCAAAAGTAATTACTTTTAAAATGGGACAAAATGTAAGTTATTATTTTTCAACAAGCATTGACTGTTTTTTAGGTTTAATTTTGTTTATGAACGTTAAAATTTCAACATTAAGAAAAAAGCGATATAGTTTTCTTTAAAGTGCGAGTTCTATATTTAGTAAAAAGATAGAAATTTTTTCAATTTTTTTTACGTTAGTATTTTTACAAATTATCAATGATTTATTGAATCAATAAAAAGAAGGACCATCTAGGAGATGCTATTAAAATCGGATGTTTTTTAAAACAGAGAGACAAAGATTATCTGTAAGTGTGCTATCATCTTTGCAGCAAACTTGTTTTGCAATCCCCCAGTAGCACAAAAATATTATATAATATTTGCACAATGTTATACAATTTTATGAACCCCGAGTACCGTAAGAAGGTATTGTATTGTATCAGTATTTCCGAGATACTAAATTTTATCAAATAATATAAAAACAATGTTTTTTTATACAAATATTTATTTTAACTCAGGATATCACTCGATTGGAGGTTTTATTTCAAAAAACTCCACTGGAAGAATTATTCTTTAAGATGCTGAATATTATATCATACTAAACAATGCAATGCATACAATATTTTATTTTCTACATTTATCGACGTTTATCAGTATTTTAAGATGAAGTTATTCTTACAGTCGACAGATGGCAGCATGATGATACTGTAACACTTATTTATTAATGTTTAATCATATGTCCGAAAAAATATTTTACAAAATGTTCATTTGAATAATAATATTTACACAGTCATTTTCTTTTACTGTATATAAAAGGCGGGTGGATTCAGATAAGGAAGTTAACCATGGAAAAGCTCTCACATAATGGATTATCTATTGTTCTGTGAAAAAAATTCGAATGTTATTCTCATCGTAA
Source organism: Araneus ventricosus (assembly GCA_013235015.1). NCBI lineage: Eukaryota > Metazoa > Arthropoda > Arachnida > Araneae > Araneidae > Araneus > Araneus ventricosus. The sequence continues at coordinate 13,665 of BGPR01036975.1, forward strand.
AAATATGCACGTGAATGCATGCGAATCTTGTATTTGATTTTCAATCAATACTGTAATTATAAATGTTAAAGGCGTCTTGTAATACATTGAAAGAGGAATAACCGTACCATAAGAATCGTCACCCCGTCCTGCCTAAGCATCCGGGTAAACCTGAAAGACCGGCCGCCACGACAGCTTAGTCAGGCATTGTGGTTCCTGCAGAATAGCCCCCATTTCGAGCGGCTCATGCAACAACCCCCCGGAAAACCAGGGTACGACCTGTCTTCGGAGGTGGGCCCAAAGAGCCGCGCCATCATTTCTATACTCACAGGGGAAGCGAGTTCCTGCTTACTTATCCGGCAACAACTCATCCGTGTACTCGCGGTGTCCGCCGGGGGACAAAGAGGAATAGATAAGTTTCAAAATTATTTCAAAACCTTTCAAACATATTATTATAATTACTTTTCAACCTTATTGCCTTAATTCATTAAATTAGCAAGCTTAGATATAAGAGCTAAAATTGCTTCCTCTTTGACTTCTAATTTCCTTTTGAACTCGAAATTGTAACGTTAAAGGTAATTTAATTAAAAGACTATTCGAATTAATTGTTAATGTGCATAAAATTTCGTAGATCCGAACTCTGTAACTACATTTTATTATCATCATTTGCGCTCTCTGATGCGAGCATAGCTGGCCCAGTGGCATGGTGCCGGTTTGATATGCAGAAGGTCCCGGGATCAAAGCTCGCTGTAAGTAGATGTGTTCAAAAAATAACAAAGTGTTACCCAGAAGTTTAGTAATTAATGATTAATATTTTTCCATGCTTGTAAAATGTATTTTTAAAATATTCACTATATTGTTATATTATGCAATATTATATAATATTATTCAGTATAGTACAAAATTATTTAATATGGTATAATATTATACAGTATTATATGCCATTATCCAATATTATGAAAAAAACATTGTACAGTATTGGAAACGTCTTACGTTTTACACTGTCTCAATGTTAGGAAAAATATTGTACAATATCACTTTTTCGAATTTTATGATATTACACAATATTATGTGCTACCTGGGTCGTGGTATGAAACTTGTTTAGCAAGTGGGTTGGTCGATTATGCTTTGTTACTTTGCAGAAAGTTTGCTGTAAAGTTTCCACATCAAGTTTATCAGGACAAGCTAATATCAAGAAAAATCAAACTTGCTGCAAGTGTACATGCTAGCTGGGACACAAGAAAGTCGAAGGCAGAACACTACTGCTGTGGCTGGAATTACGCATGTGTGTATGAGAACACGACAGAGCAAAAAAGGAAATAACTAAGTGGATGAAATTCGGTTCGTTGTCTTTACACTCAAACTATACGTCCATGGCAACATTTTGGATAGAATTCATCAGCGCGATATTTATCTGTCCATGTGTATTCAAAAATGCAACTAGATAAATGGATGAAATTTGACTCATGATCTTTACATCAAAATTAATGATACGTATCAAATTTTAGACCAAATCCGTCAATGGAAGATTGCTTGTCTGTGTGTCAATCCGGGTATATTTAATGATGATAACACAGAAACGGAGCTAGCTAGATGAACAAAATTTGGCATGTAGTCTTTTCACCAAAAATATAAATATATGTCAAATTTCGGATGAAATCCGTATTC
>BGPR01036976.1:0-15310 GCA_013235015.1 Araneus ventricosus
TCATTACTTCGTTCAGTTACGTATTGCTGAAAGAACGAGTATTTGTTTCTGCTTCTCAGTTAGTTACTACGATTATATGATTTTTTTTTATCAAACTTGTTGGTATTTCTTTCCATGATCTGACGTTATAAAAATGGTGTTTTTTGCAATAAAGGAAACTACAATACATGAGCTTTCATCAATTGGAAAAAACACGCAACTATTAAATTCCTGTATGAGGTTGTTTTGAAAGATTGGCAAATTTCTAAAGAAAAATTTAGTAAGTATTATTTCAATGGTTTCACTAAAATCCAACTCACATCTGTGTTTAATCTGAGATAGTTAATTTACATTAATGTACTTTGAAAACACATTCATTTGGATACAGATGGACGAACTTCTAAAAGATTTACCACTGTTTAATTCAAAGTTTTTGTCTATATAAATTATATTTATGTATTTCTGAAACGGGTTTATTTTTTGCTCCATACTTTTCTTTAATATAAAGCTTGGACATTTTATGTCCGGGCTGGTAAGCAAAATTCACAGTTCAAATTATCATCATTTTGGAAGGCAGAATTAAAAGATAATAAAGTTCCATTTTGAATTGGAGGTTCAGTGTCCTCTGTTATGTCAATGGTAGTAGTTATACGATAGTTTTGAAAAATTTTCCTAAGAATCATTAATATCTGTCCAATTACCAGTAGTGGTTAGAACATTAAAGAACGCACATTAATTTAGCCCTTTTTTTTGTTTGATAGATTTTTACCATATTTCAAACAAAGTTTCTATATATGATTTTAAAAAAAACGTATCTGCAATGGCTCTGCTTAGTTTTACTGTTTCTTTAATTTAAAGCTAGGATTTATGTGTCACGATGGTAAAACGTAAATTAGGAGGTTAATCAGTAACTGTAAAAATTATCAGTTTATTCTTGTTTCTTTCTACTTGGTTTAGCCTAAGGTTACTACCAAAAAAAAGTAACCTGTCTTGGGTTAATAAAACAGAAATACAAAACTTTATAGAATATCAAACTATTGGCCAATATTTACCGTCAACTCCATCAAAACACATCAGCATATAATGATAAGGTGATCTCGTCTCCTTCATTACAAATAATATTATTAAAGATTTTCTCTATTCGGAAGACTACACACTCCGATCAAAGAAAGGTATCTTTGAGTTTTAAAAATTTCTACCTTGCTTCCGAAAAAACGAAAGGATCAATCCATCCGTAGGAAAGACTTGACAGGTAAATCCTCATATCGTGTAGAATTACGAACTTCATCGGAAATAATATCAATAATGTGTTCATATTGAATGAGTCCAAAAAAGAGATGTAACACAGGAGGAATTACGTAATTGATTAATTTAGCCAGAAATCAATTTGACGGAAACTGCAATCATACAAGTTTTATCTGGCAACAGCGAAATTCTTCACTTCGAAATCGCCACATAGAGGCATGTTGAATCAAAAACGGCATAACAACGTACGTGAGCACCTGTCTACTCCTATCGTGGATTGCTTGCAGGGAGCAAATGATTTGTCTGTTGCTTTGTCGCGCAGAGCCCAAATATTTGGTAGATGTATTAAAGAAAACAGATTATTCCAGACTTTGTGTTAAAGCTGACCTGGGTGAAGCTCATGCCGGTAACACAGGTAACGAGCGGCATGACTGCATCAGAGCAAAAATGGCACCACAATAGGATTATTTGATCTTCCTGCCCCTTATTCATTGTCAAATTGAAAACAAACAGTTTATAATTCATGAATGGGAAATTAATGGTAAAATACAACTTCAAGTTCTACCCTAGGTTTTAGTCACTTTTATTTAAGCTTGTTAATTTTAACTGATTATATTAGTTAGGTTAATCCTGGACTTTTAAAATGTTTAGTGCTTACATATTGAGCAGGTTCACTTTAAGGGATTTCTATGGTGACCTTGTTTTGCCCTTTTGTTTTTTAGAATTTGGTGGTTTGTATTTTTATTGTTTGACTGACGTACTTAGATGGATTTCCCAGATAGTACGTAAGCTTGCAGCAAGTTTTATTTTGACTTGATATTTCTCATGGCAAAATTTGCGCGTCAACTTTGAAGAGAACTTTAGTAAGTTTGCTGGGAGAACTAGGCCACTCTACTGTGAACGCATTTTAAAGTCTGATGTGACAAATAGCGCCACCTCCCTTGTCAAATCAAACTTCCTGGTTGCAAAACAAGACTTGATGAAAACAGCACAAAGAGATAATATCTTTGTCTCGTTTTTAAAAAACATCCGATTTTAATAGCATCTCCTAGTGTCTTCTTCTTTTCATTAAATCTAATAAATAAAATGATAATTGTAAAAAAACTAACTTTTTTATAAAAAAAATATTTTGAAGCATTTTCCATCTATTTTACTAAATATATCCGCACTTTAAAAAACTATATCGCTCTTTTTCTTAATGTTGAAATTTAACGTTTATAAACAAAATTAAATCTAAAAACAGTCAATGTTTGTTGAAAATAAAATTTAGACATTTTGTCCCATTTTAAAGTAATTACATTTACGAACTCTAATTCTGATAATTCTTCTGCAAAACTGTGGTTTGTAGCGAAAATCGCTCTTCTATTTGACTCAATCTATTCTCAACTCAAAAAATTAATGAAATCAAGAAAACAGTTTAAAAATAAATCTATTAACGAATCAGATGGAACGATGTGGAAGCAGAAATTCATATCTCTCCTCAGACCCGACCTGGTCGAGTGGGTTTGAACGTCAGTTACTAAGCGAGTTCTATCCGTGTTCTGTTGTACTCTGTTTTTGCTATAATTTGTATGGTTTGCATGCAAAAGCTTGCTGCAAGTTCGTCCCATGGTGACTTCAAGACCTTGTAAGTTAATCTGCCGCCAGCTTTCACTTGTCATGGCAAATTTGAGGTGCAATTTGCTGCTGCAAACTAAAATTGCTATCTGCGTTATTGTTTTCTAGATTTGCGAGAGACAGGGTCTGTTTTATCCTCTTTTGTGGGACTGTGATATTTTACAAACATTTTATTGCCTCTTCTTTGACTGTTGTGTTGTGCTGAATCTTGTGCTTGTGTTTTGCTCATTTGGATGAATGCGGGGGCTCCTCCTTTGAGTGTTTCTGAATATTTTATTCTTGGTTCCAGATTGGTGATGAAAATCAAACAAAATTCACTTAATTTATGAGTTCTCTGAATTACTATCGATTCAGTGGCGCACTTTTCATTTTTTTCTTCTTCTTTAGCTTGTGAGTATGTTTTAATTCTTTATTTATTTGTTGTTGTCCTTTTTTTTTGCATGTTTGTTGCTCTTACATTTTGCGTAGATAATCTTAATATGTTTTGCAGTGCTTGCCAATCCATAGGTCTCTGTGTGCCAGGAAATTAAAACAAAACAAACTTTGTAACTTCTGTGCTGTGTTTGTGATTATCTTTGTTTGTGCATGTCATATGATATTCTTGTATTACTTTTATATTTCCTCACTCGGTCTGTTGAAGGCCTTACACCCTTTCGGTAGGCTCGGACCGATGGGTTATTTTAAATAAAAAAAATGTCTTTGTTGTCCGACGATCCCAGATCTAACTCCTGTATTTTTTCCTCTGTGGGTTTGTCAAAGGCAAAGTGTTTGTGCCCACTGTCAGGACTTGGAACTGATGCAGCGATAACCAATACTGTTGAACGTATAACAGGGATATCCTATATGAGTGTGGAGGAACTTGACTACCGCGTGGACATCTGCCGCGTCACCGAAGCACACATCGACATCTCTATGAAACTTGATAGAAGGGTATATTGAGAATTATCTAAATAAACCTCATTAAGTGTTCCAGCAATTTTATTTTATGTCCATTATATCCACTGAATCACCCTGTATTAATCAAAGATGTACATGACTCTTTAGGAAGCCAGAGACCATCCGAAAACTATGAAAGGTATCTTGGGCTGGAAAGAGGCAAACTTTACTCTGCTTTCAAAAGAAGGATCAACACTGGCTATGGCAAGCTTCTGGAAGGGGTAAAGCCTCATATCGTGCAGTGAACGAACTTTGAAATTGCATCCGACCACTCTTAGCTACTGAATAATCAACACAGAGCGCTCCTCCTTTTGACGAGCAAAGGTAAAGTTAAAACAATTCTCACAACGTAGTGTTTAAATCCAGGCAAATATAGAAATCTTAAATAATAGTAAAAAAATTAAATAATAAAAGAAACTATTTTGCTAAGTTACCTAATTTATTTAGTTTATCTCTTTTAAAGACTGATTTGGAGGGTGTTTTTGAGCATGCTATTAGGATTAAAAAAAATATCTATCGTAAGAGCAAAAAAAATCAAGGGAAATAGGTATATGCCAATATTTAAGAAAATTGGCATTTAAAATACACTGACTTCGGTGACAGTGTAGAAAGCCGGAAATTAAATTTCAACTAAATCTCTTTTTCATAATTTTATATTCATGGTTCCCTTAACAAAGTAGTTTTAAACTCAACTTGCTATGAACATTTGTAAACGCGTTCTTTCGTAGCCTTATAGATTGTTCAGTTCACTTGTCTATAAACGTAATATACGCATTTGATTTTAACTTTAGAATTGACGGCATATTTTACGTCAAAAAGCGCATTGGAATAAAACACGCTGATAAAAGAGTTAACACACAAGCAACGTAATCTTTTCAGTTTCATTGATTATTTCTTAAATACTTTCTATCTGGAGGACTTCCTAACAGTTTAATCAGAAAAATTCATCGGATAAAAAAAAAGAAGCTAAATCGTCATGATATTTTAGATTTCAACAATGAAAAGAAAACGCAATAAAATATTTGTTTAAAACAATGAAAACTGTTTAAAATGCGTTGCAACGATGAAAAGTGTTGTTGTAAATTTCATGCCAGAAACATATATTAGATACTTATTATAAATTAGAGAAAAAAAATCCTGCAGTCCTCTATATTTTATATGCATTGAATAGCTAATGTTTTGTATTTTTTATATGATGATGTAAAAATAATTTTGTACTGTAATATTTCTAAGATTATCTACAAAAAACTAAAATTTCGCTGAATTTTTAATTAATTAAAATCTTATTTAAAATTTCAGAAAAGAGTTCAAGATGTACATGTCCTCGTTCCATAGTATGTTTATGCTAAATTTCGCAGATATAGTTCCAGTCGGTGCCTGTAGAGCTCAAGACACAAAACAGACACATACATTCCTCGTTTATTATTATTGGAATATTGTCAGTACGTGTAGAGACTGGGAACTTGCTTTTCTGTTGTCAAAATATTGGAACCTCATTGTTTTTTTCATTGGACCCTTTATTTTATCCAAAGCATTTTCGAAACATGAAGTTACGACCTGAAGATAAGGTTAAGTTTGGATTAATATTATTATATGATGCATTATGCTATGCCTACTACAAAATGGTAAAGCTCCTCTCTAGGGTTCACTCAACCATAGAAGACAGACAGCGTGGAAATTCAGCCTACAGAAGCTACGAATTCCCGAAACAAAATCGTAAAACATACCGTTTATAACCGTTTGGCACTTTTTAATGCAAGTATCAAAGCCTATCGAAGGATTGCAGAGACTGAAGTTTAGAATAAGTTTTATATGAATTTCAGAACTTCTTGAAATCATGTTTTAAATGAGCTAAAAGTTTTTACAACATATTTGTAAAATGTTATTTGATTAGGTATAAAACGTATAATCTAGAAGAATTCTGCTTTCTTATAAAAAATTGTTGTGAACTTGCATTGCGATAGATTATTTTGAAAAATTTTTGACTCATATTCCTAGCAACATTTTCATTTCTTTATAGAATATAAAATATCATTTTAATGTTATGTTGTGTTACTTAAATGGAACTTTTCCTAATTGGAAACTGAGTGATCAAAATGAAAAATAATAATTAATTTGAAATATCGAATAAAGGAAAGTTGGTTGAGTAAAACAATTCGAAATGGATTATATGCAACTAAAATTAGCATTCAAGAATTGATTTTTCTAATTAATTAAGTAATACGTTTTTTGCTTATTCTGCTTTATCAGACACTGCAAGTATAGCTGTAAGTTAATTATCATAATCTTTTTAATCGATTAACTCGTCAACGACGCCTGGAATTTCAATAATATCCTTTTCAATTTATTATTAAAATAAATATTCTCGAGCTTCATCTTTCCTAAGAAACTTACGAGACATGATTATTACACTATAATTTCCTAAAAATGAGATAAGATACAAATATTTGCTTTGGAAAAGTTGAACGAGTTTTTTATTCAATCATTACGCACAACTGTCTAAGAAATGAATAATCCTGAAAAGTTGAATAAAAGTTAGCTGCAACACCCAGCGTCCTCAATTGAGGACAGCATTAAATAACATCATATTTGAAAAGGAAAATTTCAAAATTACAAAAATTTTACTACCATATGTTTATGTAATACTTTAAAATAAAGTATTAAAATAGGTTTAATTACTCATATTGTTTTTACTTGATGCGGCTGCGCGAAAATCAAATGCATCTGCGAGGCTTGAAAAATCGCAAAACGGCGATGCAAATCACGGAATTATAAACAGTAGCAGTTGCATGAACATTTATGGGAATGCTCATCGTGATGTCATCTACCATTGTTAAAAAAATATTTTTATGAAATCAAAAGGATTCTACACACTATTTTATTCACTGTCCTCAAATGAGGACGTTTGGCGTGAATGGGTAAAGTCGACAAAACAAAATATCGCCGATAATATATTGAAGAAGTTGGAAAAACTCGCCAAACAAAATTATCGCCGGTGATGCCGTATATAAAATCTGTACAAGAAAATGATAAAATTGCGAGGTTATTTTAAAATATATCATATTGTTTGAATAAACATCAATGTTTTTAAACATATGAGACTTAATTTATTTGCATTTCCGAACACAAATGAATTATTATTTCACAATCTGTATATTTTAATTGACTCTTTTATGATTGAATTGCACACAGATTATTGTATATGACTACTATTTGGCGTTTATTTATTATCAAGAGATTATAATGCTTCGCTCTAACAAGACATTCTATGTCGTTCCATCGCCAACAATATAACATTAAAAGCTACAAACAATTCCACGGTGTTTCAGTGTTGCGTTGGTGATCTAAAAGTCCTTGGTGGAACGAATGCATGCGTGTTCCGAATATTTATTTTTTATCGTGAGGAAAATATGAATATAATATGAAATTGGTCATTTCAATTAAGTACTATATGTCAGAGGAGCCATATAATAGTTTTTCCTTGGCGAAAATTCATTTGACGAGTTTAACTTTAAAAGAAACAGAAGTCAAGCGATCATCACAAAGTTTCTGTTAAACAGTTTCATTTCTTACTTTTAAGAGGAAAACATTTCCTAAATAAATATATATGTTTATGTAAATGCGAAATATGTTTTAATGATAAAAAACAATGCATTCGTTACGATGAATCAGTAAAAGGATAAAATTGAAAGACTTAAAAGTATTTATTAGAATCTATGATAATTTTCATTCAAACAAACAGTAATTTATATATTCAATTTAAAATACATTTTATAAGAATAGGAGTAAATGTCACAAAATAACAAACTTACAGCTTCGTACGGAACCAGCTCAAAGCCATCTTTATTCTATCTGAAAAGTAATACAAATAACAAAAAAATCAAAGATTAAGAGAGATAATATAAAAGTTAGATAGAAAAATATCAAATATCGCTTTTCAGCACACTTTATACAGTCAAATAATGCTTTGGTGTAAACTTACCAGCACACAGTAGCTCACAAATTCAATATGGCTGCCGAAATGTTAAAAATGACGCTTTTAGATGAAAATGCGTTATATATGACGTACGTTGATACATTGTTTAGCACCGTTGCATTGTTTCAACATTGTTGTAGTATTGTTAGACAGGTGTAATGATGTTTAAACATTTATAATTACAGAAATTAAATGCAAACTTGTTTTCATAAATTACAAGTGTGTGTGTTGGTGGGGTTGGAAATCTCCGTACAACGATGTAAAATTTTCAATATGTCTCCAAAATAATTCATTCTCTTCAAATCTATTTACTAGTATGATAAATTAAACTCTGGAAAGATTAGTAATGCTTAAATTTATTCAACTTTTAAAATTTTATTAAATTCGTTTAAGAAACTCAAATACAACCAAAAAAATGGAATACCAAAAATGTTTTCGTAAGATAGATGTAGATAGAGTTTGACGTCGTTAAAATCTATATCAAATTCGAATTTGAAAACATGCGACTCGTTCAGAATCTTTTCAGACTTTTTATAGTAAACAAATGTGCAGCTGTGAAATGTTCAATTTAAAAATATGTTAACATTTTAAAGGAATATAGGTATTATAATAATAACTAAGTGACGAACGATTTTTAGTTTTAAAAATGATATACATTTTCTAAAAGCAGATGTCCCTCGTTCAGAACATTATAAATAATCACAATGACATAAAAAATTCCGATCATAATACGTGCAGCGGAGATCCAGATGTCCTGTGTTAACACCATAGACTGAATTCCATGCAGAGGCGTAGCCAAAGGGGTGGCAAACTCCATGCAGAAAACAACTCTATAACTAAGATGAGCAGTGGCACGTGCTGAATCATTGTATACATTAGAAATAACTAATGTAATTAATTTTTCTCCTTTTGTCGGAAAATTGCCGACATACGAAAGGTAGACTGATAGTGGACGCGCGATTTCACATTTGCAGGGATAGAGGGCATCAAACGACCACTTATGTTATTAATAAAATGCTTTTTTCACTGGAATTCATTTTTTTATTTTGCAGTGTATGCGCCCTAAGCAACCCGTTAAGGAAGGGCGGCATGTAGCAATTTGCCCTGGGCGGAAAGGCTGCATTTACGCCTCTGATTTCATGATACCTGTTAAAAAGGATGCCATCAAATTGAATACAGTACAAGATTTGCGGGGTAGAATTGGTTGGGAATGTGAGTTGTTGTGTCGTTAGTATACGAACAATAACGACAACTAACAGAAGTATTCAAGCTTCGATTTTCTTATTTACTAATGCGATGCGGCGCATTTTGTGTTTCTAAGAAAGAAAGTCGAGTGTGAATTTTGGTTGTCTGCCTTTCTATCGATTGAGTCCGAATTTGACACAGATTTGCAATTTCGGTGACAGGGCACTAACTAGATTTCGTTTATCAAAGTCCTTGCCTGTTCGAGTCACCGATCCCAGTCAGGTCGGATAATCGAGGTTTAACTGTACATCAGTTCAAATTTCAATGAGTGTCAGTTTCTAAACTAAATGCAATGCTGATGTTATTACAAATAAATATTGTTGTTAACTCTTTGCTATTTGCTGCGATATCTCAGATCATATGTTTCTTTTATTTATGTCTAAACCTTTAATTTTTATAATTAAATACGTAAAATATACTCTTTTTGTGTATGTCCCCTCAGATTTCTTACAAATTGTTCTCATCCCAACGATTTTTCTTTCTTTTTTTTAGAGAAAATCGTAAAACTATTAAAAAAAGTGCTGAGATTGATCGCCCCGCTTTCTTGCAATAATTGCCAATATCAAAATAAAATTCACTCGGACCTTAAAACCATTGCGGTATTCCACAGTTACAATATCATACAACTTGAAATATGTATATAAAGAATAAATAAAAAATAAGTAATAAGTAAATAAATAATAAGTAAGACTGTGGGCTTGGCGATCTGAGAGATCGGAATTGCGGTTTCTGGCCTTTTCTCGAGGAGGATTGAAGCCGGAAGTTTGTTGTTTTGAAGTTTGTTGAGAAGAAGAAAAACGTGATTAGCCACTGAACGCTTAAGTCAACATTAAATTTGCCTGCGAAAAAAGTCGATAAAGCTATGTTTTTCAGATTTAATTTCTTTAACTTCAATCCACTGCTATACTCTGATCACATATGTACAAATATCTATATTGGATTGAATTATGAAACAACCTCTGCTGTTTGTTTTAGCATGAATCCTTCTACTTGGGCAAGCATTTTCTGAAGAAAACGAGCTTCTTTTTGTGCAGAAAGTATGCATCATTTGCTTTCTTCCTAAACAAACCATTTTTTTCCTCTTGTCCATAAATTGCAAGTGAAAATGATTCCATTTCAGAATACTAAAAGAATGGAGTTTATTTATGTAGACGCGTTTTCAAAACTGCATTTGAACACAATATGGTAATGACACTGTCACCTTTATAAAAGCATCTTTCAAAACTGTGCATTTTACATTATCTTTAATTTTCGTTATACTTAAATATAAATGTCAAATAGTAGAGATCTATTAAAATTTTGTGTTTAATTTGCTGCTCTAAAAGATTTTTACATTTTAATAAAATTCACTTTTAACAGCTGATCGAAACCATATAGGTATCCGGGATAGATGCCGAACACCTTGCATTTCTTGTAATTATCGATAGATGACAGTCAGACGAGCAGTATAGGTGCGCAATGAGATTTCTTTAACCGGTTTATAGTATGAATCCCAATTCGATGATTACTTTTAGCTGTACAATCGTTGTTTTGCGGTAAGCGTATGATTTCACTATCCAAACTTTTAAACACCTTATGCTTAAATACTTTTTATGCGCTAATTACTAAACCATGCATGATTTCGAAGTCAAAACTAAGTGTAGAGTCTGTATAGAGTACTGTGTGCATGGTTACGCCATTTTCCTTTGCGAGGGCAGGCAACTATGATGTGCGGCGTCTGTGCTGTACAAAATGGGATACATGCCGCGCTGCGATCCGCTATACACGCTGCAGTTTCTTTTGCACGGGATGCCGCGATTAATAAAATTGAAATTTATCTATCCGTGTCTTATTTTATTATGTTACTGAACACTTACTTAAGTTGAGCAGCATGTTGGGCGCAAATTGACTCGGTATCAGGTAGGGTCTTTAATCTGCGATGCTTCGAACAAATCGGCAACTGTTGGTAAAGCTACTAGGGGCTTTAAGGTCACTGGCATCTTCCCTTTTAAAAACACGCTCTCCCAGATCAATTGTTTTTTGCATTAGCGGATAGTGAAGTGCCCGTAGCAGGAAACATGACACAAGAGGAGGCAAATTCATCAAGTGAAGTACTAATCAACACACCTCAAATCAATTTACAGCCTTCAAAACCTGGAACTAGCAGAGTAAAACCACCATCACCTACCAAACACCTACATAAAATCTCTCATGTTCCGAGACTTAGCCAGGTGACAGCGGAGCACAGAATTAAGAAAACAGCAGTAACTCTCAACATCTATTGACAATAGGAATGCGCTTAAAGCAAATTTAGAGAAATGATTCCAAAAGTGTAAGAAAATTAACAAAAAAAAAGATGTCAAAACTACCAATAGAAAATTTAATTTTGAATCAGGTATCCCATGACAGTTCATCAGACACTGATGAATGTTCAAACGGTATCAAGTTTACTACACCAAAGGAGAAAAAGGGAAAAATAAAAAGTAAGAAGAGGCGAAGAAAGATGCAAGTCAAGATGATAACAATGAACAGTTGGATCACACATGTGACGCAGACGTTCTTTGCAAGGAATGTTCTGAAAACTACTACAAAACTAAGAGGAAGTGTGATTGGCTTCGTTGCATCATGTGCCAAAGGTGGTTACATGAAGACTGTACTATTTTCGATACTTTTTGTGTTGATTGCGGTCGAAAAAACAGGTCTATTAACAAATAAAACAGTGTAAACACCATTTTACTTTTTTCTTTTCCCTCTCTAATACACTGATGTTATGTTGTTGCTGAAATAACAATTAAAATTCAATCTTTAAAAAATAAGTCGATAATTTTAGTAGTGAACTAAGCAGGCAGAATAATATTGATATGAACCTACTAGTATGTTTTATTGTACTCATTTAGTTTGTTTCTGTTATTACATAGGTAATTATAGTCCAAATATGAATGTTTGTGTGAATATTTTTTATTTATTATTTCATTCTGTTCTTATGCCAGGCGCGGCATAACTTCCGCACAAGTGCGGCGTCTCACCCTGAATGTACGGGTGACGTGCCGCAGTGTAATGTTTTAGAAAGAAATTGTTAAAAAATATTAATTATTTTTTTAAATATTTTTTGTCGCAGTACACATATTGTATATTTAACATTAAATAGCACAGCATCATTTCTTTTATTTTATGTGCACCATCGGATTTTATACACAACTTCAAAAAAATATGCGGCATATCTCCCGGAATTACCCTATATCTTCTAAATTTCACTAGGTTCATTTCTGGTGACATTGCAGATATTTAAATTTTAATGCTGTTGTTAGTCTCATATTTTTTAACGTGCATGTGGTGATTAAAAATTCAAATTGCTAAATTGAACTTTTGCTTGATTATACTTTTACCTCAGAATATTTTTTATGACGCCGAAGTCATGTAACAACTTTTATTCCATAACCAACAAGGCCACTATTTTCATCCCAAAACCATCCATAAAGAAGTAATAAAAGCTAACGTTATTCTATAAATTACCCTTGATATGAAAATGTAAATTCTATGTGTTGAAGTCAATCAAATTATTTCATCAGTTTTTTTAAAAAAAATATTTACTTATATTTTCTGGAATTAGCTTCCTTCTGAATTTAAATGTTATCAATAGACTCAACAATTAAAACAAAATAATTTCCGTTCTTCGAAATATCTGAGATTATGTGAAATTATAACTTGTTTTTCAATAACTTTCCAGGTAAACTTTGATTTTTCTTGTATTTCCGTGTTACAGCAAACAACAGCTATGAAATTACAGCTAATGAAACATGTAAAATTTTATGGAAAACGAAATTTGCAACCACTGTGTCATCTAACTTTTTTTATGCTTATTTTGACGTAGACTTACGTCTCTCTATAGTGATCTAATGTTGTGTCGGGAAAGGAAAAAATTATGACGCTTTTCGCGCTAAAGTTAAACGTTTGTTGCTCCGCAACCAAATAACATAGAGAGTTGGTTTTAGTTTCATTTAACAGAGAAAGGTTGACATTGAATATTGAAAAAAAGCATTCAATGCACGTGTAATCACATTCACATAACAAGCGTAACTGCGCATACTATCTAAGATCTAACCACATATCATTCCGCGGTGGCTCCTCCTTTGCATTTGAGGAAAAATGCGCAATGAATTCCAAATTAAATTATTGCGATGTAATGGAAGTTTTTCACATGAACAAGAACTAATTCAGTTCAGTTGATTTATTTGAATATATTCAATTTTATTTTTAATTTGAGACTTTTCAAGGAAAACAATGGATTTATTCTTAAGTGTAATTTAGAAAAGATAATCTCAAAACTTTTTTTTCTACAGAAAATTCACTTCTCTTAAAATTTGAATTATGTTTATTTCTTACAGTATTCTACACAATCAAAATACATCTGGAAAGTTCTCCGATCCACTTTCTCCTATATTTACGTATAAAATAAGTAATTTATAGTGGTTTATTGGCAATAAGTTTACCTGCGGGTTATACCAGTGGTTCCGAGAGTAAACGCCGAGGCGCCATTCTTCACTGGCAGCAAATCAAATTCTCAAAAAGTGCACAAAATGTTTTTTGTCCTGTCGATTTGATACTAACATGGCTAATTTAATTTCCTAATTTTTAAGTTTTGTATATTTTGTTTTAGAAAATATCCAGAGAAAACAATTTTTACGCTATCTTAAAATTAATAAAACTAAATTTATCTTTCCAAAGATGTCAGCTTTATTATCTTAAAATTAAATTTAAAAAAAATCAATTGTAGTCGCGAAACCCGGCACAACAATAAATGTATTTCACATTTTCACTTAACAGAATAATCATTCACGAGTAAATAAAAGCAATATAAAAGATGGTGCTGGTTCTTATATCACTCCACTCTTAATACTCTTAAATGCTCAAACTGTTTATGTGTTCCAATCACTCTGCGTAGTTTGGACTCAGGCATTCGTTTGTAATGTTCATTTCACTTATTTTGCAGAATTTATCAGTGCACCAAAATCTTAAAATGTCTAAGATCAATGGTAATGAAAGTTATGCGGCTTTTTATTCTCAGATGGTATCTCCCTAAACTCAAACTTAAATTTAAGAACTGCCAAAGACAGCAACAACAACAGGAACTAAAAATAGACGCTCAACTCTATATTTTTAGACAATGTATTACTTGAGAATTAAAAAATAGTTGTTCAAACTAGTTGTTTGTATTTTCAAGGCTGTTTAAATGACGACTTCCGGTATCAAAAGTATCACATCCGGTTTATTATTTCTATTATAACTGCCTGTACTTATCGCAGAAACAAAAATAAAGCATTTTTTGAAACCTAAAGGTATGACCTATAAATTGAACAAATAAAGCAAATTTTGAAAATTTTCACAGAAACGGGGATTTTAGGGGAGTTACATACCTTAACAGAATGACCATTCACGAGTAAATTAAAGCAATAACAATGATGGTGCTGGTTCTA
This sequence comes from Araneus ventricosus, assembly GCA_013235015.1. Lineage (NCBI taxonomy): Eukaryota > Metazoa > Arthropoda > Arachnida > Araneae > Araneidae > Araneus > Araneus ventricosus. The sequence continues at coordinate 14,452 of BGPR01036976.1, forward strand.
ATAGCACTTTGGTCTAGCGTATCTCTCCAGTCCATAAGTCACAGGGGAGGAAGGACGGAGTTAAATGGGGCATTTTCTGTTAGTAAAGGCACCTAGAGTCCACCTGAAATCGGAGTCTGAATTAGCTCCAGAGTATGAAGCTAGTTTTTCCTGGATAACTTCCTGGGTAAACTACCTCGCGTTTGTGTTTCTCTCGGAGAAAAATCAGATATACTTCTTGCAGTCATCTCACCATTATCGAGGAATTCGACCCTGAATAACACTTCGGCTTTAACCGGTAGATTATTTTTTTATATCCCTACTAGTACAGCTGTGTAAAGTCTTTTATTTAAAACTTGGATTTTTGTATCGGGGCTGATAAACGAACATTTGAACTAATGTTGTTATCACTTATTTTCGGATGAATTATCAAAACATGAAAGTTGCAACTTACAAAGATAAAAGTTCCATGATTGGTTTATTATTAGTGTCCTATACAATAAGGTTTGTCTACAGAAAAATAGTTAACCATAGTTTGTCTCTCGGGTTCGATAAACCATGGTAGAAATAGAGCATGAAAGCTCAACATACACAAACGCCGGATTCATGAAACGAAATAGAAAAAAATTACCGTTAGCGAGATTACGATGTGTTGTTGTGCGATGCATAGATCAAAACCTATCAAATGATTACAGACATTCCAGTATAGAATAAGCTTAATATGAGTTTCAAAACTACTTTAAATAATGTTTTAAATTATCTTAAAATTTCCAGCAACACATTTGCAAAATATCTTCCGACTTTTATAAAATGATATGCCGTCGTGAAATGTATAGAAAAATAAATACCTGTTGAATGATTGCAGAGACTCTAGTACAGA
>BGPR01036977.1:0-15310 GCA_013235015.1 Araneus ventricosus
GTTTTTACTTTCTAGTACACGAAGTATACAAAGAGAAAGTATTATAATCGTCGATCGTAAATTTCAACACGAGATTTTGATTAATCTCCACGTTTTAGACCTCCCTGAGTCCGAAGAACACAATTTTGGAATTTTGTTTGTGAACACGGTAACTCAAAAACGGTTAAAGCTAGAAAGGCGAAATCTGGTGTATGGACTTTATACAAAATTAGTATATATCAATCAATTTTTGGATAAAGTCCGTAAACGGGAAATTTGTCCGTTAGGGTTCATATGAACAAGATAACTCAAAACTCAACAGCTAGATAGATAAAATTTGGTACACAGTTTCAAAAATTAGGAATGTAAGCCCGTATTAAGTTTTGGACGAAATCCCTTGAAACGTTGACTGTCGGTCGGTTTCTGTAATCGCATGCTTGTGAACACTATAATTCCCAAACGCAACGACTTAGATAAATGAAATTTGGTATACGTTTTAGCAACAATTTTGGTACGTTTCAATCAGGTGTTCAAAAATCTCTAATGCCCTAAGACTCAATATACCGCTGACTTTCGATGAAAAAATTATAAATAAAATTAAAATTTAATTTTGAAAAATTCGCGACTGGATGCTCTTCCTGAACTATAGCATCAAAGTTTCAAATTTCAGGTGAATTAAATTTCCGTTTATTATAATATAAGATAATCTCTTGCGTACTAAATAAAGGTTATATGAATAAGCTATTTCTTCCGACATTTAGTTCATTGGTTTTCTAAATGCAATCTTTAGTTTGAGGATTATTAATTCGTCCTTTTAAAAAGCATATATAACTAGTTTCAGTACAAAAGGCTTGAAGTATATTGCTTTATTTAAAACATTATTCAGGGGTTAAGAAGGTTATTTATAATCCTTCATGTGTATTAATTATTACTGGCTATTTTGGAATATAGATTATTATGTGACTATCTATATAATAAATGTTTATGTGCATACAAAACGGATTACGCCAGTTAAGCTCCGTTTCTATTTGTGATCGGCTCTTTTTTTTTACTTTTTGCTGAATACTAAATCAAGAAACAATATGAAAAGTTTTATAGTGCCATCAGAGATTAGTAAAATATATATAAATGGCATTGTTGTTGATCCTTAAAATTAAGAAAATAATTTTTACATTCGTAGACTAATATGCTGACGTGTAGATTGAAAATAAATTGAAGTCAAGAATATAAAAAAGACAAATGATATGAAGTACAGCCAATATCTAAAATACAACTATTAATAAACATTAAATAAATTGAAGTCACAGACATCTAAAGAATATCAACTTTCATACAACTTCGATGATGTTCATATTTTTAGAAACTCACAACATGAAAAATAAGTAATATAGCCTTCATTTTGTTGGCCCAACGGTCTGGCATTTGTCTAGTCTAACGGTGTTTATTTTTGTCATCTGGTGTTATGGACAGGGGCAGAATGAGGCATCTCGAAGACATGAAGTGTAATTCTGTCACACGACAGGTGTTATCTCCGAAAGCAGTAAAACCTAGTTTGAATAGGTTAAAAGCTGAATAGAGCGGATTCTTGCGGTTAGTGCGCCCCTCCAAGGGGGTTGCTGACTGTCCACAGCTCAGAGGGGGGAAGAGACTTGATCTGCTGCGCTTTTGGGAAAATCTTCTGTTGGGAGGAAGACACTTTCAAAATAGATAAAGGTTCTACAGCCGCTCGCTTTTCGAATCGCTTTAGAAAGAAGACCGAACCACTCAAAGGGTTAAAAGAAAATAATAATTTTTGCATTATGTGTAAACTTCACTTCAAGGAAATAATGCTTAATGAATATAATTCAAATAATACGTATCAATTAATAAAATTTGGCAAAAAAGAACTTGACAAAAGAATGTTAGCACTTGCTAAAAAAACTAAAATTAAAACCAGTAATTTAAATTATCCTTACCTTTTTCCCACTATAAAATTTCATAAAAATCCCTTAAAATTTAGATTTGTTACTTGTAGCACTGGTAGTTTTAATTGTTATTTTGGTAGTCTTCTTTAAATTTCTAAAAATTATTCTTAACAAAATTAAAGAGGAAGGGAGCTTCATTATTGACAATAACACTAAAATTTTGGACTTTATCAAAGAAAATAAAAAAATTTGTAGCATTCATACATTTGATTTTGAAAATCTTTTTACTAGCCTCTCACATAATAAATTAATTGAAGTGTGCTCTAATTTATTTAATATATACCTTAATACTGATTTAATTGATAAAAATAAATGGTTAGAAATTTGCAGGGTTAATATTTGTGAAAATTATCTCTTTAATGGAATTAACTACTATAAGCAGGTTCTTGGTATTCCTATGGGTTGTTGTTTTTCAAGTGCACTAGCCGATTTATTTCTCCACTCATTTGAGAGGGATTTAATTAAAAATGAAATTGTTTATGGTTTTCGTTTCATTGATCACCTTTTAGTCTTTAATCATAATAATGTTAACTCCATTTTTAGCTGCTATCCAAAAGAACTCAAATTAAATAAAACTAATAATGAATTGAACAAATGTAATTTTTTGGATCTAGAAATTGAAATCGGGAATTCAGATATTTTGGTTGGAAATTTTGACAAGAGAAAGGAATTTAATTTTAAAGCTATTTCACTTTGCAACTTTCAGACAAATCTTCATTTTAAAATTATTAAGAACTCTATTTATTCTCAAATTAATAGGATTAAACACATCTGTAATAACCACTCTTCTTTAGTCAAAGCCCTAGGTAATTTAAATAATAACTTAAAGGATAACGGATTCAATTTTTGTTTCCTTAAAACTTGATCTTTTTTAAAATTAGTTTTTGTTCTCCTGAGAAATAGTTCAAATTTTTATTCATAGATGGAGCTACTGGATAGCTTCTAGATCGTTGATTGTTTTGTATCTATTGCGTCATTTTTCTGCTTGGCTTTCTTCTGAAAGAAGGTAAAATTTTTATCTCTTTCTTCTGATTATGGATTAAAAAAAATTTGGATTTATGTTCTTTATTTGGTGGCCGGACAAGATTCAGACCACAGGAAGGAATAAATTTTTACTTTTTGTCGTTCCTTTCCACAGAAAATCTTGTTCCTTTTTGAACTAAAAATGGCGTGTGGTTTCTGATGAGTGAGCCATTTTAGTTCCTTTTCATTTTGAATAATTTCTTAACAAATTGTTCTAAGTATTGGTAAATTTTGGTGTTTCTATAGTTTTTGTTGTATTTTTTTAAAAAATTTCTGTTGAAGCAATTACTTTTTGCTGCTGCGTTTGCACGCAAAAACGTCTATTGTTTTCATTATTTTTCATTTTATCATTGTTTTCTTTTAATTTAAATTTCTATTATTTGTTTTTGTATTTCGTTAGATTTGGATGCATATGCGCCTTTCTATTTAATGCAAAATATGTTATTGTTTTTTATTTTAATTAAAATTTAATTAATTAATTTTGCTAAATTTTAAGAATTATAACTTCATCATTGTATCTACAAGCCGGAAAAGACTACTACTCCACTAAGAGTAGTCTTTGACGCTTCCGCAAAATCTTCAACTGGTCAGTCATTGAATTCTATATTACTCAACGGAGGTTCAATTCAAGATGACTTATTTTCATTAGTAACTAGATTTAGAACGCACAAATATGCGTCCAGCGCTGATATTCAAAAGATGTATAGACCGATATTAGTTGTACCATCCCAAAGATATCTGCAGAGAATTGTTTGGAAGGAAACCAGCAATTCACCGATCAAAATCTATTCGATAAATACTGTTACATATGGTACGGTCAGCTCTCCATTTTTAGCCATGGGAGTTCTTAAGGCTCTTGCAGATGCTGAACACCAAGATTTTCATGAAGCAGCAAAGATAATTTCCAGAGACATGTACATGAATGATATTCTGTCAGGTGCAACATCTCTAACGTCAGCAAAATGTTTGCAAGCTGATCTCAGTAAAATGTTATGGCGTGGAGGTTTTGAACTACATAAATGGGTGTCGAATCATCCAGCCCTTCTTAATGATATTTCTACATCAGAATACTCATTTGAAGATACGCAGTCGAACACAGTAAAGGCATTAGGAATGCTTTGGAAGCCTCAGCCTGATCAACTAACATTTAAAGTATCAGTGAACAAGTAAGATTCTTTAACGAAAAATGAAGTATTGTCACAAATCGCTAGACTGTACAATCCTCTAGGTATCATTGGTCCAGTGATAGCAAAGGCAAAAATATTTATGCAAAGCCTTTGGTTACAGAAACTTGACTGGAATGACAACTTACCTACAAAAGTTCTTCAAGTATAGAATGACTTTCTTGTTAAAATACCTGGAGTTAATGAAATTAACATTCCGAGATATATCTTGAGTGAGGATGTGTCTAAAATCGAACTGCATGGGTTCTCTGATGCTTCGGAACGTACCTACGGTGAAGTTATATACATCAGATGTGTCACCCATTCAGGACTCATTCAAACTAAACTCGTGTGCAGCAAATCAAGGGTTGCACTATTGAAACCAATTACAGTGCCTAGGTTGTAACTTTCTGCAGCTCTACTGTTAGCGAGACAAATGCAGAAAATTGTTCCTGTTCTTGATCTTCCTTTAGACAAAATTTGTCTGTAGACTGATTCAAAAATTGTTCTAGCCTGGTTAAATATGCAACCGCACCTGCTGAAAACCTTTGTCAGCAATCGAGTTGCAAAAATTCAAAGCCTTTGTTCCAATTCCCAGTGGAGACATGTCTCATCAAAATGTAACCCTGCAGATGTCCTTTTCAGAGGTGCTGATGCCGAAGATCTTCGAGACAACGACTTGTGGTGGCAGGGTCCGGAGTTTTTACTTCGTGATATTTCCGATCCTGAAAAGTATCCTTGTCCTAAGGATAAGACTTTTGAGCAAGAACTAAAAAGATTTGTGACTGTTTCCTGTGCAGTGACTAATGACTTTGGCTTTCTTGATAAACTTTTAAATCTTACGAATAATTATAGTAATGCTAATTAGGATTTTAAGTTTTGTTGCAGGTTTCTTAACCACTTGCGCTGGAAAGACGTGCCACGCACGTCGTAATGCTTTTGTCACAGAATCGCCAACGACGTGGTGTGTACGTTGTCATGCGATTGTTACAGAAATAAAAACGACGTGCGTGGCACGTCTGGTGGGATTGTTTGCCAGAGCACAGATTATCATTGCACTGCATAGCGTACAGTTGTCAATATTTAACCCATATTCTAAAATGGAAAGCAAAAGTGAAGTTAACGACATTATTTCGACAAATAGAAAAAGAAAACACGATAGTGGTGATAGTGATAGTGACTTTGATGAACTTGTTTTTTCACTTCGAAATCGGCGTATAATTTTATCTGATGACGAGAAAGAATACATAAATGAAGATTGTGAAATTAATCTTATATCTAATGAATGGATATGAAAAGATACCGAAAATATAACTAAAATCTGGAAATATTCACGAATTTCGAAAATAAATTAGTTTAAAAAATATAAATCTTTTTCCGATTTCTCTAAGGCATCGAACACTGTGTGACGCCTCTCAGCGAGTTACACTGGACCGTTCTGGTACACGCGTCGGTGAATTTTTTGCCAGCGCAAGTGGTTAAGAATTGTTTACATAAAAATGTGGAAACAGGTTTTCTCACTGCTGCAGAACTGGACAATGCAGGGCAAGTGCTGATTAAACAGGTACAATCTACAACTTTCGCAAAGGAGATAACTGCTCTTCAAGGTGGTAAGAGTGTTTCAGTTTCCAGCAAATTAAAATCTCTGGATCTTTCCTTAGATAGTAATTCAATTTTAAGAGTTGGTGGTCGTTTAAAGAGTGCTAATTTACAATATGATGCTAAACATCAAATTATCTTACCTAATGGTCATAAGATAACAAAATTGATATTTGAATTCGATCACAAAAAGTATTTGCATGTAGGTGCCCAAGGTTTACTGCATGAGGTTCGTTTAAAGTATTGGCCTCTAAATGGTAAAAGCACAGCTCGTATGATTGTGCACAATTGTGTTATATGTTATAAAAATAAACCAGTAACAGCAGATCAAATAATGGGTAACCTTCCTAAGGAAAGAGTTACACCCATTTCAGCATTTACAAATTGTGGTATTGACTTCTGTGGTCCATTTCTTATTAAATTTAAAAATCAGAGAATGGGCATATATTCAAAAATTTATGTAGCTATATTCATTTGTCTATCAACTAAAGCTATACATTTCGAAACTGTTTCTGATCTTTCGTCTGAAGCCTTTATTGCTTCTCTTAAAAGATTTATTTCCTGAAGAGGAAAAATGGCAATGATAATTACAGATAACGCTACAAACTTTAAAGGAGCTAAATCAAAACTAAACCGCTCATTTAACTTAATCAGAAAACCAGATGAGTACTTAGCTAACCATCTTTCCTCTGAAAGAATTAATTGGAAAGTAATCCCCCCTAGATCTCCCAATTTTGGTGGTTTATGGAAAGAAGGGGTTAAGTCATTTAAATATCACCTTAGGCGCACTATAGGTTTATATAAAGTAACAATTGAGGAATTTAATGCAATAATTATTCAAGTCGAAAGAATATTAAATTCCCGGCCTTTAAGTCCCTTGTCTTCAGATATAAATGAGTATGAAGTGTTGGCTCAGCTCATTTTCTAATTGGACGTCCTATAACAGCTATTCCGGAACCAGAAATTATAAATATATCTGATAACAAATTATCTAGATGGCAACAACTCACTAAATTCACACAGATAATTTGGAAAAGGTGACAAAGGGAATATTTGAATCATCTTCAACAACGCTATAAATGGAAACTTAAAAAAGATAATTTATGAGAAGGTGTGATAGTGATAGTAAAAGAAGACAATTTACCGCCATGTAAATATGCACTTGCAAAAATCATAGAAATAATTAGAGGCACAGACAATCATATTAGAGCAGTTAAATTAAAAACAGCATCAGGAACATTCATGAAATCTATTTCCAAAATATGTGTTCTTCGTAATCAGGAAGTCAATTATTAAAACATATTTTTCGCTGTATTTTGTATGTATCAGTATTATACTTGTATTGCATTATATCACATTCAGTATTATGTAGTATTTCAGTATTTTTCTTATTAATCATATATCTTATTATTCTTGTATTTTATTATATTGTATTATATATCGGAAATATTAACTGTGTTGTGATAACCATTTTATAAAAATAAAGGTTTGTAAATTGTATTATTGAAATTGGGGCAATTTCAACGTCCCCCGGTATGTTAGGTAACTCGCGATTGAAGCGCCACCTACTGGCCCCGACATCTAATCAACTATTACCAACTTAGATCGGAGTGAAAAGCAGCCACCCATCTGAACACTTGCTCGTATTCGATATGGTGATCAAAACACATCATCTGCCGTTGCAGAGTGTTAACCTGTGAATTATCTAAAATCCGCCCCTGAGGAACTATGGTAATTCAAATAACTATCCGCCCTTGCGGAATGATTATATTTAGTTCATCCGCTCAAGCGGTGAAGTAGTTGAAAGGAAATTACCCAACTAGCGTTTTATTGTTTACTATATGTTGAGTGTCAAATAAATTTATTTTTCTAATATCGACGACTTTTCTATGAATAACACTCAACAGTCTGGATGTCGCCAATTTGTTTATATCCACTTATCGTCAAATCTAAGTCTGCGCTCTTTACTACTAATCGTCGCGCAACTCTCTCTAACAAACCTGCGTCATGCGAGATGCGCAATAACGAATTTTTCATGCGTATTTATACATGCATTAGCTTTCCGATGTATCACTACGCCGTACGAGCAAGCAGACAGTTTTTAGCTTTGGAACTTTTATGTCTCTGCAAAATTGGGTCCCGCCATTAAGTGAAAACTAAATATAACCTGTGAGAGCAGTAATAAATAATGTATAATACAAATGCAATAAAATAAATACAATAAACCGGGAGGGGAAAAAAGGCGTTCTCTTTCACTATTTATTTATTAATTATTCATTTAAATGTACTAAATATATATGTTTTACCATTTACCTGTAGCAGAAGTAAATTAAAGAGACCAGATTTCCTGAACTTCAAGTCGGGATGCTGTACACATTTGGAAAGGGTAATACTGATATATAATAATGAACAGTGAAAAAATGGATAATTAAAAATATATGCAAAAATCAGGAAGATATTTGAAAATATCTTGGAAGAGATAAAAAGAGATTTAAAATGTGAAGTATTTTTATAACTAATCGACAGACAGAAGAATGTTATAAACAAGGTTTTAATTTACTTATGGATATATTGAAAGAATCAGCATTTGATAGTAAAGGGGCTCCAGCCACTCTCATTACAGACGACTCAGAAGTAGAAATAAATACAATGAAGAAAACTTAGCCTAGTTAGTTCAATTTTTCTATGTATTTTTCATGTAGGGCAGGCTATTTGGCGGTGGCTTTGGGATTCTAAAAATGTAATCCCAAATGACGGCAGGAGGCAATCAATGTTTTATTTTCAGTCAATACTGTATGCTCAGTTTCCAGGCTGTGCCAAGGATTCCAACTTGAATGTTATTGGGTATTATTGAAAACTCCATTCCAACATATCCACTATGGAATACATATTTAATGCAAATGTGGAGCTGAAGATAATTGGGGTGTCTCGCTTTTAGAAATGAGTCTGTCAAAGGCAGAAAAAAACACAAATAATTTTTCTGAGGTTGCAGTAAGAATTTTCAAAGATGAAGTGCTGTCACATGTCAGAGCATACAATGTTATCACTTTAATTGAGTTTTGCTCAACGACATTAGAAGGATATTACAACAGGAGACTGCAAGAATTCGCTACTTCTAGGAATCCTGGTCCAATACTTTTTCTAGAGAAAATGAAGAAAAAGGAATTGGATTCTAGAAATCCCATCAATCCAGAACACGTAAAAAAATCCAATGTAACGAGAGTCAGTTTTCTGTGCTGAGTGAGAATGTAATTTGTTTCGTTGATGTTTTAACTTCTTGTTGTTCGTGTTATGCAGGAAGGATAGGAAAATTTTGCAAACACCAGTTTGCCGTATACTACTACTATAATGTCAGTGGCAGAAACTTTCCTGCAGTTGGAGCAAAAGAAAAACATGAAATAGCGTGTTTAGCACTTGGACATGAAGCGCCTCCAGTTGAATTTTATCAGCCATTTAGATTCAATGCTTATGATATCCCAACACTTGATAGCTGTATTGATGGAATTGCCCCATCAACCTCTCAGTAATTTACTGCTAGCCCCTCTTCAGACCATGATATTCAACCTGAAACAAATTCAAATAAAGAAGAGCAGCGAGAAAATCTGATAAAAGCATTCAGAAATTTTATTCTTCAGGACCAGGTGAAACGCTTGGAACTTACTTTTATTTGCATACAATTAATTACTATTAATCACTAAGTAGCTAAATGTTTTAAAAATAATTTCAGACTGTGAACTGTATAAAGATTATAATATTTAGTAATGTATTTCGCATGTATAAGTTGAAATCAGTTTGATTTAATATATTTGATCGAGAAAACGTTTCTCATTAAATACATTTTTTATTTAAATCATTGTATTTTATACATTTATAAACATTCTTAGTTCTTATACTAACTTTAATAAATTGGCATGTAAAAGATCTCTTAATAATGAAAGGAATATTATATAAATGCAGCAAATTACAACTTATTTATTGTATTAGAGATTTGCAAGATAGGAATAATTTTCAGTTTTTTGTCATTGTAAGTTTGTCATTACAATCAAATTCTGCATTCTATCCTTTACAATATTAATTAAATATGCTAGAAAGCTTGAAGTTTTTTTAAAAAATCAGATTATAAAGATTTCAGCGTTAAGGCGATAAAGAGGGGATTATAAAGTATAGCAAATAATTAACCAATAAAGCTATGACACTTGGAACTTTTTTTGTGCAAACTATGAAAAAGGTGCAGTAGATGTCATTAGTGAAGTATTAAAATGAATAGCAGATAGCTTAGAAGTTTCTGGAAAAGATGTTTCCATTTCTGATCAACTTTTTACAATGTTAGGGAATTGTACAAACATAAAATTAGTTGGTTAGTTGTGTTTTCTGGCGCAAGAGTCATGTTTGACTATGCTGCGCCAAATACAGGATTTATAGACGTCACCACGTTAATAATTGATATTTCATTCAAAGAATAAAAAAAGTCTCTCAAATAACATACAAAAAATTGAATATGTTGCTAAGATCAATAAAGAAGTGAGTGAGAAAAAAGCGCCAACATGCTCGTTATATTTCAGAGTGACGAACCAAGAAAACTAATTTATATGTATGTTGTCATTGTTCAAAATGATATCAAAGAAGGCAGTGCAGTGAAAGTGATGAGTTTGATAATAGTAAATAAAGCAAGAAAAAATATTTAAAACTGTTGAGGAGGAACTAACGTGACGAAATTTTTTAAATCTTACTTAAACTGAAGTTAAAATTGAGAAGTGATCATTTATATATTGTGAATTCCCATATGCTATTGATGTTTCTCAATAAGATTAACATATTTTTCTAAAAATTGAATTTAATTTAGATTTTATAAAAGTGAGATGTTGTTTACCTATTTTCTTTGTATAAACTGATATTAATCCTTTCCAAAACAGCTGTGTCCACTTTGTTATAAGTTTGTGCACTCTGTTGCAAAAATGTTTTTACTATAATTTTAATGTAAAAAAGTCACAACATTTTAAATTAGGGTTTTATTCTATTTAGAACTATTATTTGTGCCCAGCTCAATATAATTCGAATTTTATTTAACTCTATTTGATTTAAAAGGTTAAATTTGGCATTTTGGAGTGCAAAAAATGACAATAATTTTTTTACACCATCTGAAGATATATTACACCAAAATACATTTATCTTCAATTTTTACTGAATTTATATGAAAGAAATGCTCATTCGTTTGCATTGCACAAAATGTTTTGAAAAATGAAAATGGATTTTAGTGATTTAATGCAATACTTAAAGGTGCAACAGGGGGACAAAATCTCCCATTACCAATAAACAAACTATGAAAATCGGTTATTAGTGCTAAGTTTAATAATTAATTTTTACAATGGGTAACTTCAGCATTTTTTAAATCGATTTAAAATGCTTCGAAACGATCAATAACATTAAAAAAAAATTCTAGACAGTTTCGTTTTTTCTAAATTTGCAATCAAAGTTCGCCTCTCAGAATTCGCGGGAAAAACGATCCATTTTGGCGCGAAACGGGTCTGACGTCACCGGTGCCTGACAGGGGAGACACACGCTTGCTTCCCGTTCGCTCTCTATAGAGATTCTCTTTTATTCTATAATTTCCGACTATCGCGTCAGATAAAATAATATTGGCAAGATACAAGTATTGTATTGTTCCTAAATGTAGTAATACAACTGTAAGGGCACCCGATAAATTATTTATCCATATGCCAAGAAATTATGCAAAAGTGTGTAAAGCGATAAAGAGAAATCCGAAGTTAAATCCAGAATTATCAGAAAGCAGCATTCGTCATGTATGTGGAGATAATTTTGATGTGAGTTATTAATCTATATTATACCTATTAAAATTGTATATCATGAAGCACAGTAAATTCAGAATTCGATATCTTTTTTGTTTTTAAAAGAAATATAAGGTGAGGTTAGCAGCAAAAAAAATTAAGATATTTTAAAGCAAATAGTTAAAGTTAATTAGTTTTTTCCCATTTGATTACATGGAATTTATTTTTTTACCCTTTAAGGGACCATTGTCCCTCAAAGGGTAAAAATATAGAAGATCCCACCTACTTTAAGAATATTTTTTTTTTAAACTTGCTCATGTTATTTTATAGCATAATTTTTTTTTAATGGATATTCGAATGTTTCTTATATTTTTTAAAAAATTACAGTATTATTGAAAATTAACAAGAATATCTTAAAAATTAGTTTAAATTCACGACTTTTTTGATAATGAAATTCGTTTGAATTTGTAGTTCAACAAAATAATTCGCAGAATCCATTTTTGATGCAAAATAAATTCTTTATATTCAATGAATGTATTAAAATCAAAATTAGTCTTCAAAAAGTTAGTTTGCTCATGAATTATTATAGTTGAGAAACGCATAAGTACCTGTATGAGCTTGTATTGAAACATTACGTGGTAGCCATGTCAAGCCACGATTTTGTTTCATTTTTTAAAAGTTTTTTTTTTATTTTTTCGCATGAAAAGTTAAGCGCGGACACATACATGAAAACGCAGCTGGCCTTTAGCGGTTTCCTGCTTCTTTTTTATTTATGCTGATTCATCTACGCCGGGATGTTGATGATCATCGGTTCTGTTTTTCATGCTTTTTTATTTTGTAAGCACTCTGTCTGTCTACAAATTAGTATACACACCGTGGGATACTGCTTGGTTTCTGAGTTATGACAGGGTTTTTTACCTAAGTTCAACATTTTATTTTATTTTTTGTTTTATGTTGTTTCATTGCGGAAGATATTTCTAAATCTTGGGTACACATTAAAACACACTCTTAACACATTAAAAAATTAGAGCTTTGCAAGCATTATTAGTTTTTGTTTATTGCGTTTACAAAGTTTAAATGCTTTTTTCTCAAACTTTTATTTTTGTTGATTATTATATTTATACTATATGAATTAGTATGGATTTTGGCCCGAGAGATTCTAGTTATTTTTTTTAAATTACCAAAGTTAATATTTTTAAAATGTTCAAGTTTTTTTCGGGCTTAGTTACAAAAATAATTATTAAACTCCAAAAATAATCCGATATTCAATCTCATGGTTACTTTTGTTTCCAATAATCCAAGAAACTTAAAATGACTAAAAAAATATTAAAAATTAATTATTTTATAAAACCTTAAAAAAACTTCAAAAATGTCAATTTTTAAAAAGTTTAAAATAATAGTTTTTGCTAAAATGACCTTTTAAAAATCAGATTCTATTTAATAATATAATCTGAAAAAAAGTCATTGAGAGAGAGATTACATTTATACATATCAATACTGCCTCCATTTTTTTTTTTTTTTTTTGAAAAAGGATACTGTTGAGCCTTAAGTTCGTAATAGATGAGAATTTTATAATCGGAGGGGAAAAAAAGAAATTATAAAACAGAAAAAGGAGAAACCCTATCGTTGTTCTTTTATTCCTTGTATCTCAGCCATCATAAAATCGGAATTTTTCTTAAAATACATTGCCATCATTGTCGAATCAATCCTTGGCAAATTATCCGATTTACCTTGTACAAAACCAATATCATTGTGAAATTGAACGTAGAATAGTAGAAATGCTAAAAACTTCAATTAAAATGTTAGCTGATTCAAAGCAGGGTACAAAAGTAGCGAAAGATAAGTATGCGAAGGAAGGCACACTTGACTTCAAAATCTACTCGGCCAATGAGAGTGCGTTTCGGATTGCATCATGATTCCTGCTGTTTCAGTGCATCTTTCGCTCTCAATATTTAAATAAATAAATTTTTCTGTAAAATTTCACTTGCATATTTGAAATTAGAATGATTTTTTCTACAAATACGGATGGCTTTCACGTGTTTTTTAAAAATGCCGAAGTTCCCCATTCATATAAATTCAATCGTTTTGCAATTATTTGACATTAATTATAGTTAGATTAGTTGATTTTGAAAAATCAAATGAACCATTTTCACTGGAATGACGTTAAAAAATATTTGCCTAACCTGTTAGTTTGATATCCTTAAAACAAAGCTGTTATCCGTACGCTACGTGCGAGAGCTGAAAACGACGTCACAGGCCCCCACAGCCAATGATATTGGCTGATTTCCTTCCCTTGGTGTATCAGAGTAGGGTTTGTAAATATGCTGCCGGAGAGTGCAAAGGTTTAAAGTGAAAATAACCTTAAAAAATAACATATAAGACATTTTTGAGTTGATAGAATTTAAACATTATAACTTTTTTAACGAAATTTTGCTAAATTTCACAGAAAATTTGGTGTATTCTAACTTTAATCCCATAAATATGGATGAAATTAGAAAATCAAAGTTCTTTGTAAGAGACTCTTGATATATTAGAAAAATATAAATAAAAGGTGCATTTCAATTATCTCGTATTTGAAAAAATATAAAATGTGTACAAATCTCTTAATCAATCGGAAAAAAAAAACACATGAGAATAAAAATGAAAAAAATGATATATTTTACTCTTGCCCATAGGCAATATGTAAAAACTCTAAATATTAAAGTAAATCTTTTTCTAACACAGTTAAAATCATACAAAAGCCTTAGTGACAAATATATTTAATAATATTCATAATATAATTCTTCATATATAGCCCATTGCAATTGGGTAAAATAGGGAAAATAATTTATATAGTTTTGAAACTTTGGTCAGAAACTGCTTTGACCTCAAGGATATCAGAACCGAAAAGTTTCCACCTCTCAGGGGGCAGCTTCCCCTCCTAGTGAAAAAAACTGAAGTGAAGTGGGGTGATTGGTCAGTTTCTCTAGACTTCTTCAACCATACACATACAATGTTAGAAATGATGTAGATGAAAGTCATAGATCATAACATTCTGTGTTGAATGAGTACCAACACTATACATTTTGTAGCAGTAGTACGATTACAAAATCTTATCAAAGTTGCAATGATTTTTCAATTTTCAAAAGAAATTCATTATTCTTACAAAAGAAGACGCATCAATCAAAGATTCTAGCTAAAAAAGTTTGTATGTATAAGTATTCACTTTGGTAAGCACATACATGTGTCAGTGCACCGATACCAGACGGCTAGTGAGGTGTGGAAGTTAGGAGAGAGCGTACAACTAGTCCAATGCAATGAGACCAAAAACGACAATTAGGAGGAAAATGCATAATTTTCTGAAACTTTGGTCAAATACTCTTCTGACATCAAGGAAACGGAAACCGTAAAGTTTCCATCCCTGAGGGGGGAATTTCCCCCCTCGAACTTGCAAAACCATCAAAGCATAAAATGATTATACCCAACTTATTAAACAATAATTAACATGGCTTATTTTTTAACTGCAATAAATTATTTTCATAAATATTCTAATTATATGTAGACTCGTGCTGGCCATGTTTCATAATATCTTTGATACAATTCCAGAGCGACCAGTTGGTAACTCTGACAAACTTTACTTCATTCTTGATGGAGGCTCTCTTATTCATCGTGTAGTATGAGAGTGTATATGAGTATTCATCGTGTAGTATGAGAGTGTATATGAGTATTCATCGTGTAGCAAGAGACTTTTGGTGATGTTTACACCACATATATATATCAAAAGAAAAGTATCAGGAGAAATAATTTTTAATGAAAG
>BGPR01036978.1:0-15309 GCA_013235015.1 Araneus ventricosus
GCATATTTTTGTCGGGGCTTTCTTTTTCTGTGTTGGTTGAATGTGAGATGGAAAGTGACGTCCGTTGAGGCGGTCAGAAGATGTAGTATTTTGTGAAGAATGTTTCGATTCCCCATATATTTTGGCCAATTCTTCAACAAGCTGAAGGCGGAAGTCCAAATGGGACATGGTGCCCCCATTCTTTTTGTAGAGGACAAAGGAATTCCACACTGACTGATTTAAAATTTGTCGAAATATTTTTAAGTAATACTTCTTTTGCTGATTTCTTACAGTAGGGTAGTATGACAAACACTGATCAGCCTTATCCACACCGCCCATAGTAAGGTTGTAGTCAATTATAGCTTGAGGTTTTTTGGAAACTATTCTTTCCGATTTTCCGTGAGTTTTTTTCCTTTTCTTGTCCTGTTCGACAATTACCGTATTATGCACAGTACTTAAAATACAGATGGGTTTTTTTGTCCATGTATTTCATTACACAAATCTTCCCCTTCTGAAATCCAATGATTTCTCCTTTTTTGAGAGTCCCTTTTTTATTTCTTCGTGAACACCAATTCTGTTAGGTCTCAATGTACCATAAACATCAGTGCGGTGAGATAACAGAAGTTCTGCCAATTCTGGTGACGTGTAGAAATTGTCCAAAGTTACACAATAGCCCTTGTCAATAAGATCCTCCAAAAGTGTCATAACTATGTTCGTTGTAGATTTGTACTTGGGGGATTCATTCCACAGTGGCATATCCTTTCCTGTGTAAATAAGGCTATTCCAAATATAACCACTGGAAGATTCGCATAGCTGATAGAATTTAATCCCGAACCTGGCTCTCTTTTTTGGTAAGTACTGTTTGCAGCCCAATCTTCCTTTATACAATAATAAGGATTCATCAACTGACACATCCCTTTCTGGAACGTAACTTGATTTGAACTTTCTGTTTATGGCATCATAAACTTCATAGACTTTTCGTATGCCAGGTTGGGGATGTGTCTCCAAATCGATTGTTTCATTATTTGTGAAATGAAGGAATTTCATGATGATGCTGAATCTTTTTTCGGACATAAGTTGCTTCAAATATGGAGTGCTAAGCAATGGCCTCTGCGACCAATACCACTTTTGCAATGGCTTTTGTACTATACCTTGCAAAATAATAATGCCCCAAAAAACACGAATTTCACTTGAGTCGACATCTTTCCATTTCTGAACCCTTGAGCTTGGAGTTAAATCATTTTTCTCAATGAAATCTTCTGCATAGCGGTTCGTTTCGCTCGCTATATAACCTACTATGTCATCATCGAAGAAAATGCAGAAAAATTCAATGGGAGAAGAACCATCCATGCGTGTATTCAGTCCTGGGTTGCCACTGAAAGGAAATCTTGGTGGGGGTGGTGCAAGGTTTTCTTGGTCAATTCTACACCAGTTTCTAGCGGCTTCCAATGTATCTTCATCGGAATCACTTTCATCAGAAATGTCCTCATAGGAAGAATCCGATTCTGAGTATTCTTCTGAATCCATTGTTCATAAGTATTTTGAAACGCAATTAAAAAACGAACGTGTCGAGAGTTGAGAGAGCAACGCTAAGTCGAGAGCACATGAGCAGTAAACATCAAAAAGAAATGACAAAACATAAAACAAGTCGGAGTTTATATATCCGTCTAAAGAGTACCCTTCCTAAAATTACAGTTCTTGGGGAAAAAATACCGGATTCGTCTCGAGTCTCTGCTTGAATGAACGACGATTGCTCACCTCGATAGAAGATAATAGCATTAATGACAGAGACATGGACACATCTAATTATATTCCTGCTGGGGCTTTAGTACTATCTACTACCTGTCTAAACAGCTGATGTTTCGTTCCTTTTCAAACCGTATTTATTTACGCTCAAGTGTCGCCCCACGGCCATTCACTCACCCCTTCACAGGTTTCAAAATACCTTGCTTCAAAGATAAACTGGCTGCTGTCCCCCTATCCCACCCATTTCTTCCCTCAGAGCCCACAGTAGTATAAATCACTGTCATGTCTCTCCTTTGACATCGGAGTATTCTCTAACCGCAAAAAGGGGGAAGGGATGTTCATTGTTAAAAACTGCTGCCGTTTGCTAGTACAACTAAGTTTTACGAAGGAGGCATTTCTCAAACGTTTCAAAATTTCCATTGCGCCGCTGGGAGGGTTAATTTAAGTAAACAAACCAGAAAATGAGTCCATGCTAAAAAATAATTATATTATTAAAATCGCACATAAATATTTATATTTCTTTAGTTTTACGAACAAATGACCCCATAATCAGATTATTATATCGATTTTTAAGAAATTCTCATTTTGCTTTCATTCTAGCCAGAAGTTGGACGAGAAGATTTCGATTTCATCGGAAAATGAAGACAGCTATCAACAGTGTTGAATCCTTAAAATCTACTCAATCATTGCGGCTTGAAAAATATACCTGAAGTATGATAATTGGCTTACACTTTAAATTATAATTGATTATTCCAGGTCGATGAGATGAACGGCCACAGAGTGACTTGAAGACAGATTGATTACCAAGATCTCCGGAACTGCCATTAAGTGACTTTGTGTTGCGGTAAATAAACTTAGAAACCCTTCTGAAAATTCTAATTAAGTTTCTGTCTTTTGGATTGACACATTCGGAATTTAATGAAGTTTCTGTAGGTGAGGGAAAACTAATACAAGCGAGGATTTTGCAAACATGCCCTTGAAATTGTAATTAATTTTAAGGATTGTTTAAGAGGCAGCAAACCATTCTTGGACCAAGGCAATCTTTCAGCAATAATATTCAAGGAAGTTTCTGGCATTGAATTATGAGATTGGTTTTAACAGAATGAAACTTTACATCAAAATAACTATAGGAAAATTTGCAAATACTTGAATAATAATGGAACAACATTTTAATAAATTTAATAATAATTTTTTAAATGAAGAGTTTAACTTTATTTTATCATTCAGATCAAAGCATTCAAACACTGAAAAATTGAATAATAAAAGAATACTAAAAGAACTGAATAATAAACAGTGAATATACACTGAATAATAAAAGAATATTCTCTGTTAAACTGACTTCATGAACAGAATACAAATGTCGTGTATAAGAGATTACGCATTCTTCCTGAAAATTTATTCCTGCTACTAAAATATTATCAAAGTGCAGTTAGATAGCTTTAGCAACATTTTTACTGGTCAGCTAAAATGACTATGACAAGAGTTTTTGCGAATGTAAACGAAATATGCAAAATTCATACTGAAAAAGATTGTCCAACGGAAATAAAATATTGTTACGAACATGGAAAGTCGCTTCCCAGCAATGTTAGTCCTATGGTTGGGAAGAGAGTTTTACAAGGTTAAGCATGGAGTGACGGCAGCAACTGTTCCGGGGCCCCTGACCTTGGCGACGAACTTGGCGACATGACGACAAATTTGGCGACAAATAGATGATTCCAGAAAATGCAACCCTTTTCTCGATATTTCTATTAGGAAAGGGAATACGCGTGAATATACGAGAAAACTCCTTGCGACGTCACAGCCTGTCGGAGAGAGTATATAAGGATCGCTCCTGTATCAGAGGGAGTAGTGTTGATCCATTGGGAACGACTTGAGAGCTTCATCCGCATTGCGAGCTAGGAAGCTGGTGAGCTGAGGGCTATTGAAAGTGCAGTTATTGTCGTTACTAGTTATTTGCTGACTGTTTGTGTTGTTAGATAGCAAAGTGCTCAACTGTTATTACCTGTGAATTGTTGTCTGTTTAAATTGGTAGTCTGTGCAAGAACTATTGTTTTCTGTACCTGTGCTACGTGTTTTCCTGTATATTTGTAAATAAACCTTCATTTCCCATTATCCTGCACTGTTCACTAGGGTGGATCGAAAAATCAAAGTTTGGATAAAATAATCGGCATAGGGTGCAAAAGTTGTCTTTTAAGTGTATTAGCATATATGCAAAATTTTTTCAACTTTGTTTAATATCTTCCGGTGCCCCAAAACACTTAAATATTTGCAAAAAAACCTTTTTATGCAAATTTCGAATTAAAAATCAAAAATTAAAAATGTGTTAAAGAAACGATTTTACAAGGAGAAACGTAGAGGAGAGGGCGAAGGAATGATAAAAAATACCAACAAAAATTGGAAAATTATCGTACTGAAAAAATATCGTGTTTGTTTGATATCACATTTTGTAAGTGTACAAATTTCGATAAATGTAAATTTCAAGAAGACATGAACATTGCTAAGTGATTGTTTATAAAAGATCGAATATTAGAAAGGAAAATGGTTATTGGAGAAGTGGAAGTAATTGCTAATGAAAAAAAGAGAAAAGGAAAAAAGAAAACAGATGGAAGACAAAAGAATAAAACGCAAAATGGTTAAAAATGATGCTGCTCATGCTCAATCAAAGGAGCTGCTTGAGCTCAACACTATGTCTTCGTCCTTGTATACAGATACGGATGTAATTACCTTGGAATATCAATCATAAAATCGTTTAGATTTCCTTACCTTAGCAATGGAATGTTATCGATAGGAGTTTCAGATAGAACAGCTACTTTATTTGCCAGTGCTGTTCTACAAGACATTGGAATTGTACACGAAGGCGAGGCTTCGCATGTGGTAGTTCGCAATAAAATTCGTAGACAGCGTAAAGAGCTTTAAAATGCAGTTTCAAAGTCTACTAAGTTAACAGTGTCGTTGTCTCTTTTAACCGGATTATATTTCGATGGGAGGAAAGAAAACACAAAAGTGCTAATTAAGAAGGACACAAGGTACTACCCAAAGACCACGAAAGAGGAGCATTACACTCTTGTAAACGAACCTACCTGTGTATATCGGACATGTTACTGCTGCAACAGGAGGAGCTAAAGCCATAAAAGAAGCAATACTCAATTTTTTGGAACACATAATATACGATTAAATGGGCTAACAGTAATTGGATGCGATGGAGCAAATGTTAATACTGGGCACAAGGGAGGTATTATTCGCTTGATGGAACTTGCCTCAATAGACCATTACAATGGTGAATTTGTTTGCTTCAAACAAATGAGTTACCCCTCCGTCATCTACTAAATTCTTTGGATGGGGCAACAGCTGGTCCTAAAGAATTTTGTCGACCACTTCGTAAAGCAATCAAAACCTACGAGGAACTACCTGTAGCTCCTTTTTCTTCAATAAATGTGGAGAATATGCCACATAATATAGATAGAATGGTTCTCAGCAATGATCAGCAATATCTATATGATATTTGCCTAGCGATATCACGTGGTGAATGTTATTCTTACCTGGCATTAAGAAAGCCTGTTCCAGTTGTTCACTCAAGGTGGCTAACAATTGCAGGTAGAATTTTAAGGTTGTATGTGGTCACAGAAAAACTATCTGACAATTTTATTATTCTTGCAACATATATTATGAAGGTATATGCAACCTGTATGGTTCCATGTCAAGACAAATCCCTCCATAGCAGAAGGAGCGCTGCATATTTGGAGACTTATTTCATTTTTTAGATATTTGGAACTCAATTTAAGAAATATAGTACACACTTTTATTCAACGAAATAGCTTCTTTTGTCATCCAGAAAATTTGCTATTGTCAATTCTCACAAATTACAGAGAGAATATAAGGTCTTTAGCACTACGAAAACTAATTTGTGCTAGATATGAAAAAAGAGGATTATCAGAATAAGAATTTTTCAAGTACCAAAAATAGACTTTAAAGCAAAGGATCTTTTTGCACTTATTAACTGGCAATGAGTTGGACATTTGAACCACCTCTTTTGATGAATGTGCCATTTAAATAAATAGAGAACATGGTAAAAGTTAGACAGAGGAATGGTCAAAATATCCATGCCATACTCAAGCTGTAGAAAGGTATTTTCTCATAGTGTTTGAAGCGTCGGAAATTGTATATGGAGAAGAGAAGAGACACGGCTTCATATTGAATAGAATACAATCAAGAAGTCTTATCAAGCATTATAATACAAAAAGGATTACATCCTTTAGAAATATGTAAATCTTCAAATTAATAAAATTAAAAAATCTATGATTAAGTTCACTTTTTATAAGTTTTGTGATTTATTGCTTTGGCTATTAAATTTATACTTCATGTATTATTATAAAATTATAATTATTTATAAGTTTACATTTTAATACTTGAATAATCTGCCAATTTTTCAAATATTTTTCATTAATTCACAATTTTTAATAGATATTTGTAAAAATTTCAATTTTTATCTTTTTGGGGGGCTTTCAGGCCACCAGAAGATATGAATGAACTTTAATAATAATAAAAAAACGCAAATTAATATACCCAAAACAAAACTTTCTTACCCGGCGCTAAAGGAAATTTTGAAAATATTTTTTTATAAATTTCCCCCAAAAAATGTCATTTTTAACTATTTTTGGAGCACTTGGGGCACTGGAAGATATGAATGGATTTCAATAAAAAAATATATGTAAACTAATATACCTAAGACACAACTTTTCCACCCCATGCCAAAAATAATTTCAAAACAAAACAAAAAAAAATTGTAAATTTTCATAAAAAATTCAATTTTTAACTATTTTTGAGGCGCTTGGGGCACCGGAAGATATGAATGAATTTCAATAAAAAAAATTATATAAACTAATATACTTAAGACACAACTTTCCCGCCCCATGCCAAAAAGAATTTCAAAAAAAAATTTTTTTCCTATACTTTTCGATCCACCCTACTGTTCACACCATACACCCACGGAAAGACTTTTCCAACAATATGCTCAGTGGCTGCCAAAAGTATTCGGCCATTTAATGAACATTTTGAAAAAAGCCTTGCATTTCGCAGATAATTAAAACAAATTGTCTAATATTCTTCTCATCAACTCCATTTTATACAGAAAAAAATCTATAAATATTTTTAAAATAATGATTTTTATTACAAAATTGGAAATGTAAGGATACGAAAAGAAAGACAACCAACAAAAATGTTTGAACATCGAAATATTAATGGATAAATTCAGTCCAAAATTATCGTACACCGGTTGGTTTTTTACTCTACATTGAGGCTTAAAATAATGTTTGGCTTTTAAATTTATTTGCTTAATTCACAAAAATGATTCTAGTTACCTTCCGTAACTACTGTAACTATAAAGAAATAACGACTCACGAAAATTAAATCATTTTTATCCTAAAACTGTTAAATCAGTTTGAAATTTTATTGAATTGGTGAAGTTCTATTCTATTAGACGGTTTAATATGGTTTAAAGCCCCTTAAATAGGAAAATCGAATTTAAATCAAGAAGAGGTCGTCCGGCAAAGTTAACTCGACATGATCAGGGATTCATTATTCTAAATTACGAGAAGAAATCCATGTGTTAGTTTCGTGAAAATTTCTACATTAATGAGTGAATTAATCAAAAATTATTCGTTAGGATACAGAAAGTTAGTGCTTTGATAACAATTTAAAATAGCATTTTTAAAGCTCAAACAGCTGCATCTTTCCTTTCTGTGTGCATTGTTAAAATTTCTGAGTTTAATTTCATTAGCCTCTTAGTTGAATCAACCAAGCGAGAATAAGAGAAACGAGACATTCATCTCTTTTAAGCAGTGCATTCCAGGGATGCTGTTAAAAATAGATTATTCGAATTCTATTACCAGCAAAGTTACCAAGCGTCATCTAATTGGTGACATCCCTACTCAGTAATAATACATCCTTTTTCTGGACCACCCCTCTTTTTATTTAGCGTTTTTCTTTCAACCACTCCCCTCTGGCTTCCATGCACTGGCCCAAAGGAATGTATACCAATCAACTGATTTAGAAGATATTGTGCCTTCGTCCTTCCTAAAGTTTCGCCAGAGATAAAGAGCATTGATTTGTCAGCTTTGCGACTGAGATCTCTTTTCGGATGCATCAGCAAAATCTTCCTTTGTTCTTCCTCGTTTTGAGATTTATTGCCTGTGGGTTGCCTATTTTCTTTGAAGATGATAGAAAAAATAATGGCAGGAAGGAGGATATCTTTCAGTTTAAGGTTAAGAATTTTTCAGGATATGAGCAATGGTTCTCCGAAATCTATTAATGTTTGTATTTGTTTGGATTTTATCAAGTCAAGGTAGGTATTTTATTCAGAGAATAAATTACAAAGGGCACAAATTACAACGAAAAAAATCCAAAAATTTATTTAAAACGAATGTAAACTCATTTTGTATCGAAACAATATAAAAGGTTTAAATTTTATATTTGTACCGGCATTATAAATATATACGAAAAATTGTTTCAAGGAATGTTAATGATCATCGTTGTAGAAGTAATAGCTTAATTTATATATTTATTATCGATGAAAAATGGAAACATATTTGTAGCATAACTTTACTTATATTTTTTTAAAAAAAATGTACTCAAAATGCTTACTATTTCTTCTAATTGTTGGATGGAATAGTTATAAAGAAGAAACGTTTATATATATATATTCCCATATCAAAACAAGTTTTAAAATATTCATCGTTCAGCAATTAAATAGTCATTTACAAAGGAATGTTTACACATTCAAAATTTTTCGGATATTGCAAAGAAATATTTACTTACTTATTTATATTAAGGGATAATGCAAATCAAGACAATGTTATATTCTTTGAGGTTTTAATTCTCTTTTTTTCATTTAGTATTTGAATTCTCCGACACCATTTTCTGATGATTTCTGCACAGCGTTCATTAAAATTTGCATTGTGCCTTTCACGATAGTCAGCATAAAATAGAAGAGTAAACTCTCAGAATATTCCAGCAAACGAGATAAGGCAGCTCTTTGCCAATCTCGAAGAATACTGAGTTTTCCAGATAACATAAATCTCTGTGAAATTCTCGCAGAATGAAGACAGTTTCCCTTTCTCACGCTATGTCTTCGTGCTCTTGTTAAGGGAATTGGGAGACGCAACTGCTCAGCGGGGAATCACAAACATGACTTGCAAAATAAAGGCTCGTCGCATTTGGGTGGAGGATTGTTCAAACAACTCCTATTGTTGGGGACCTTTTCGTTCCAAAAAATTCTTTCTGAGGTTGTTTGTTTGTTGCATTTTGTGTTAAAACTTCTTATTTCTTGGATTGTAAGAAGTCTTGTCATTTGTAAGAAGATCAGAAGAAGTACTGTAAATATGAATTTAGTATTTCAGAAATATTGTGCATCTACTTCTTGAATATTCTAACTTTTCTGCACATACATTGTGTCCTAAAATATATAAACTCACTTAGAATAAAGATAAAATAAACCATTAATAGGGAAACAGTGAAAAAACAGAATACTTAAAGTTTGGAGGGCTGTAAAATATTAAATAATACTCAGAGAAGTTTGAAAATGCAACGTTATAAGATTTATTTATTTGATTACATATAATGAATTTAAAAACTAATATATGATGAGCACATAATTTGTTATTCAAGACTGTAAACTGATCATTGGGAGAATTCAACTTGGGAGGGTCAACTTGGTGAATAAATCTGATCAGAAACTATAAACATTTCGTTTCATGTAAGTACGCAAACGAGAATAAATCCATCAACTTTAAATCAGTCGAGAGTGCGGTGTGGGGAAGTTCAATGTTACTTCTTTGTCGTAGTCATTTATTTATTCGAAAATATATCAACAATGGCCCTCCTACAGCGACTGTAATGCGGAAGTGCTCCATCCTGCTGAAAGTACCATTCTTCATACTCAATCATGCAACTGAAATACTTTATGTGTAGTGCCTGATACAGAGTTTCCGTTTAAGAGTTTGGTGCCCCGGTAGCCTAGTTGTAATGATTCTTCTTCGGGGCCGGAGGATTCCAGGTTCGAAACCCGATTCCACAGAAGATCCACCGTGTATTTGTACCTGTTGCATGCCAAATCATACTTGGGGGCCAAACTACCTCCTGCTGGTGGACTTGGAGAGGTGGTGCCAGCTCAGGAAAACGTTCCGTCACCCGAATGCGATTCAGAATTATGAGGTCTGTTCCAATACTGCCCTTGTATTGCTTGAAAGTGGGACTTTAATATAACTAAAATAAAACTAAACCGTTTGAAAGTTCAAGTAAACCTCATCAATCACTGCATTTTCAAAGGAGGACGTAGTACAGTGACCTCTCACTTATACGCGCTCTCTTTTATGCGCGTTTTTTTCGCGGTCCCGGCCAGGGGTATAGGAAAACAATGATAACTCTTATTCATTTATGCGCCGCACTAAAAGAGCACCTCTTACTTATGCGCGTCGCAAAAATTTTCTTAGTTCAAAGAGGTTTTTTTCAGCAGAACAAAAACCCTTTTTGTTCTGCTTCCAGAAATGCATTCCCTCGCCCTCACCCTATAGTTCAAATTCCAGGAACACATTCCTCTAATTTATACACAGGGGTGAACGTGGGGTTCTTGTGATTGACATCAGTAAAAGTCGCCTTTATATAGCAGCCAATTAGAGAGGTTAGTACGGTACATTGCATGTGGCATTTATCGCTAACGAAAGAACCATCTTTGGAGTTTTGGTTAGATAGTCACGCTTTAAAATGGCGAAAAGAACGAAATTGTCGCATTCGTTTAAAATGGATGTTATCAAAAAATTCGAAAAAATACTTGCACCTCGAAAAAAGCTATAGAGGAGCAATTTAATGTCCCAGAATCGACACTGAGAAAGATTTCAAAAAATCTGGATCATTTCCATTTTCTTTGTGTTCTTAAAAATAATTAACGGAAATTATACACGTATTTGCATTTTTAAACTAATCTTATTTACATTTTTCAGTAGTATATACAATATACATAGTATTAGTTAACAATAGATGTACACTGTATTGATGTTTTTACTTTTAAGCTCCCTTTTGTGATTTTTCACTTATGCGCGTTTTTTCCGCTGTCCCCTGCGCCCGCGCTTAAGTGAGAGATTACTGTATATATAAATTATACAATGGTGGACAAATGATAAGCACCATTTTTAAGATTTCGAAAAATTTGGACTTAATAGTAATACAATGGTTCACAATGAGTTGCGGAGAATCGTGAGGAATATAATCGTCGGAACTCACATTTTGCAGTGAAGATTCGGTCACTCTGACATTTAGGGGACCGTCCACAAATTGATGAAGACGAAAATTATTTTGGTCCATCGCATTTCACAGAAAACTGATAATGTAGTTGAAACTTTAGTTAATGGCTTTGTTTGATGTCCATAATATTTACATGTATTTTCGTAAAAATAGCATGAATTTCGAGGAGAAATAAAGTTTTTTTACAACATCCCAATTATTCCGCATGCTTTTTGCTTATAACATGCAGAGTTTCCAGTCAAATTGTAAGAAACTTACAGAATATTTGTCAATTTGCAAAAGAAGCGTTGTTTAAAAATTTTAATAAAATAATTTGAATATTAAAGAAAATATGAATACTTGCATTAAATAATTTGTATTGCGCATGCGCGAAAGGTAGCGTAATTTTTCTTTTATAACTTCAGTGCTAGATATATAGAGCAACTTATAAAAAAATTCCAGATTAATACTGTTAATATTCAGAAAGATATCGGTATTGCAGCTGTGTGAATTTCCGTACACTCTAAGAGAAGCTAAATGATAAGGGTCCATGCACAAACTGAAATTTATTGAACTTTAATCCTCGAATAGATATCATCGAAAAGCAATTTAAATTATGCATTTAATTAAATAGTATACATGTGTATTCAGGATATTCAACTTTTATAAAATTCAATATTACTGTTTGAAGTTTCAAGATTGTTATAAACAAAAAACATGCGGAAAAAGTTGGGATTTAAAAAAAAACAACTTTATATTTCCTCGAATATTCATGCTATTTTTTACGAAAATACATGTAAATATTATGCACATCAAATAAAACCACTGATTAAAGTTTCAACTCATTATCAGCTTTCTGTGAAACGGAGTGGGCCAAAATAATTTTCGTCTTCATCAATTTGTGGACTGTCACCTAAATGTCCGAGTGACCCAATCTTCACTATAAAATGTGAGTTCCGACGATTGTATATCCCACGATTCTCCGCAATTCATTGCGAACCATTGTATTTCTATTAAATGCAAATTTTTCGAAATCTCAGAAAAATGGTCTTTAGCATTTGTCCATCAGTGTACACCAAATTCATTTTAAGTGTCGGCAAAGCGCGGCTCGCGAGCCACATGCGGTTCTTTAGCCACTTGAGTGCGGCTCTGCCACAAATCGATTTCGACTGCTTGTGATTATTATAATATCTAGTTTTATTTAATGTTAGTAACCAGTTTATACCGTCTCTTAAAAACATGGTTTTTCAAAAGAATTTAGCTCTAAAAAAATCTTAATTGCTATACTGCTGATGGCTCTTTTGACTAATGAGTTTTCCGAACACTGGTCTATAGTAATAGAAAACGAGTTACCCGCGCTCTGTCGAAGTGTCTGGGAAAAGCTGAATGATAGTTGCCGTGAAGTTAATAGGAAATTGAGGGTATAGAGCCAGACGCCATCAACGGCAACAGCACAACCCTTCCCGCAGGATGTACATTCCGTCTTTGGAGTGGAGGTGGCTTAATCTTTAACCATTTTTGTACCCACCAGGGAAACGGAAACCCGCTTACTTATCCGGTAGCTTCTCACCAATGTACTCGGGTTGCCCCCCCCCATGGGAGAAATGTCCATAGTTAGATATCTGACTAGAATTGCTATCTTGAGATATTATAAATATATCGATAAACATCTTAGGACGCAATGTGATTTTAAACAATGAAATTAATTATGAATTATTTATAATTATTATTTTTTGAGATTGTAATATGCGAACACCTTAATAGTGAGAAGAAGGTTGTCGTAAATTCTTGCCAAATTTTTCGATGAAACAAAAATTTAAATGTTTAATTTTTTTTTTATCTCAGACCATAAAGAAGCGCCTTGATTTGTTAAATAATTATTAATAAATCAAAGTAATTAGCAAATCAAATAAAACTATCTAATAAGTTAAATGATTTTTTTTTCTTAAATCAATCTCAATCCCAAAAAATATTTTAATAAACAATTACTGGAAAAAAAAACTGGCTGATATTTTTTTTATCTAAGCAACTTAAACGATTTTTCTATAGAAACATATTGGGAAGTTTTTATGAAATTAAACATGTTACTTATAAGACTCATTATCATTTTTTTTTTGAGATTTTCATAAAAATAATGAGCATAAAAGAGGGAATGGATTTAAAATACAAAGTTTAACATAAGATAATGAAAATTTGATTTTTTTTCATTCATGAAGTATTGAAATTAAAGATCAAGTAAAAAATAGATTAAATTAAAATAAAAATTAAAAATAAATTTAAGCTTCATTCCCAGTCATAATACAGTACATATTAGTATGAATAAATGATAGAAGAAACCATTAAATATAAAAGATTCATAACTAAACTCCCTTTGATTTTTTTCCATTATTTTAGTGAATTAAATATGAAGACATTTTTCAAATCGTTCTGTTAAAAACTCTCACACACTCAAAACACTCATGAATCTACTTATTTGAACATATGTGCACAATGCAATGAATATCCACCATAAAAGAAATTAAAAAAAAACTTATTTAAAATATACTCGGAGTTTCTTAGTACTCGCTTATTGGTATTAAGATATTTGGAAAAATTCCGCTGATGCATATTTATAAAGCTCAAAGTTTTACTAAAAACATTAAGCGTCGCTTCCGATAAAAAATTTTACAGAATCTCTAATCCTGAAACTCCATTCTCTAAAGAACGTCAAAAATAAAGTGCCCTATAAAAAACCAAACTGATAAGATAATCTGCAGTATAGATTTCTTCTCCAATATTTGTTTCCCGCTCCATTTGTTAAATATAACATTAAAGGATAGTAAGTGCTGTTATATTTTTAAATTATTGACTGTTACCGACTGATGAAAAATTGTTTTTTGGTAGAATTTTTGAATAAGTATTTACCTATGTATAACTTCGTATAATTAAATAATTTCTTTAATAAATACAATATAATTTTAATTTTTATAAAGATTTAAGTGACCTTAACTAAAGGCAAAATTAAGCTAAATAATGCTAAAATTGTTTGTAAATGTAAAAATTAAGAAAAAAACATGTATTTACAAAGGGAAACAATTATTTATCATTTATCCAACGTATTCGTTTGCTTTAAATGTAGTATACTTAGTATGTTACATAGTTAAATTTTGGCTATTGAACACTAACTGGAAATACTGAATTAAATATACTTTTTAATTTCTCGTTACGGAGTATACACTGAGAAAGTATTGCAATAGTCAAAAATTTCTCCTCGAGATATAGGTGAATCTGTGCCTTTTAATAGTTACAATTCATAAAATTTAGAAAATTAATTAAATTTAAAAGAATTAAAATAAAATAAAAACATATTTTGCATTAAATAGAAAAGCGCATATGCAGCCGAATCTAATAAAATACAAGGACAAATAATAGAAATTTAAATTAAAAGGAAAATAAATTAAAAGAAACAAAAAGTAAACAATAATAATAATGAAAAATAATGAGAACAATAAACGTTTTTTGCGCGCAAACGCAGCAGCAAAAAGTAATTCCTTTAACAGAAATTTTTAAAGATAATACAACAAAAACTATAGAATAAAAAACCAAAGATTCTCTAATACTTAGAACACTTTAATTAGAAATTATTCAAAATGGAAAGGAAATAAAATGGCGCACTCATCAGAAACCACACGCCATTTTTAGTTCAAAAAAGAACAAAATTTTCTGTGGAAAGGAATGACAAAAAGTCAAAATTTATTCCTGCCTGTGCTCTGAATTTTGTCCGGCCACCAAATAAAGAACATAAATCCAAAAATTACCAATTCCATAATCAGAAGAAAGTTCTCATTATTTTTCATTATTATTATTGTTTACTTTTTGTTTCTTTTAATTTATTTTCCTTTTAATTTAAATTTCTATTATCTGTGTCTTTTAGATATTCCTGAGTCCGATAGAACGACTTTTCTTAAATTGTGTCTGTCAGTGTATTTCTATGAACTCGTTAACTTGAAAGCTGTACCAGCTAGACGAAAAAAATTGGTATGTGGTGTTTCAACCAAAATTATAGACTTCTGGAGAATATTGTATGAAATCCAAGCGCGGAATGTCTGTTTATCTCTTCACGTGCATGTGAACGTGGTAACTCAAAAACCCAGTAAGGTAGACAGATAAAATTTGGCATATGATTTTATCACCATAAATTATGCATCTATGTCAAAGTTTGGACCATATCCGTAGCCAGGCGCGTTGTCTGTCCATGCGTATGCTCACTCCATTACTCAAAAAAGTACTAACTAACTAAATGAAATTAGGCATGTGGTCTTAGTCATCATT
>BGPR01036980.1:0-15308 GCA_013235015.1 Araneus ventricosus
TACCGCCTCACGACCAATTAAATCCATGCCCCTAACGAATCATCCAAGGGCGCAGAACTACATTTCACTTCATATTTCGCGCCTAAGCCCCGGCTCATAACAAGGCTGTTGGTAAAGGCAGGCAGCCCTTGTAAATCTGGTGGCTTCCCAAGGGAGATATTCGAGCAGCCTCTGCTATTTGTTACTGTCGCCCCTTTTATCCGATAAGGACATCCCTAGGGAGGCGTTTGTCATGCAAGGGACGTGCCCGTCGCCTAATGACCTTGGGATGGGGGATGTCAGGCATGACGGAGAAGACGTGTTGTTATGGCGCGAAGACAAAATGCCAGCCAAGGTAATGAGTTTGGCAAAAGTTTTAAAGATTGAAGGCTCTAGCGTGATCGCATCTATCGTCGAAGTATATATAATACTGCAGGAAAAATATTTTGAACCTTGGGTAAATATGGTACACGCATTGATCAACTGCACGTGTTGTGAAAAATAGTCTGTTGGATTTTATGCCTCTGTATATAATACACGTATTAACCTTTAGCTATAAAAGCTGTTAAAGGTCAAGAATATAAGTTAAAGTATTTGATGGTTATATAAACCGGAGGGGTGTTTAGGGCTATAAATTTTAATGCTTCAAAGTTAAGAGAGAAATGCATGAAAATTTTGTTTCAAAATTAAACTACTTTTACATTCTGTAGAGCTTCATAGAAGTTTTATGCGGCACTTTTTAATCTTTGATTTCATTTGAGCAGTTAATTTTGAGAGCATAAAATCATTCATAATTTAATTGAAGCACAAAGATCTTGTTGGAAAAAATATGAGATTCGTGTTGATGGTTCGTTGCTCCAAATCTCAATTCTAGTGGCCGTCGGCTGTGTGCAAGGTTTTAGCACAGTTTAATTAGTTTAACGCCCTGAATCAAGGCTACATGAGGTTTATTTTATCACAAACCTCGCCATTTTGAACCGTGGTCAGATAACAAGGACGACACCTGATACGGAAATTCATTCTAAATTTCCGCTGTCCGCCAACCAAAGCACTTTTGAACGCAGTGGTATTAGCGTTCTCCAGGACTCCACTCAGTACGTATTTTTTGGTTGAATTGAGTCTGGAACCCTCGGCAATTGTACATATTAAAAGTGCATCGGTTCAAACACTCTCATGTTGAACTCGTATGGAGGGTAGTGTATATGCTCGCTAATCATCACCATAATGTGGTACGAAAATGGGAAATCCAAACAGAACAACTTACATCTATTATATTAGTTATAAAACCGAACTGATTAATGAAAAAGAAATTAAATATTATTTTATATAAGCATCAAAAATACTAAGTATTTTATTGAAAACGAGAGTCACACAATAACGAGTTTATGTGTTTAGCCTTGTCGTATTCTAAAGAGAATCAAGTTTGGATTTTGGGACAATAACACCAGTGACCAATATATTACCAAAATTTGAAATATATCTACAACTTTGTTTTAAAGTTCTGCTTATAAAATTTGATTTGTCTAACTGCAGTTGCAGTTTTGATTTATCGTATTCAGAAACACGCAGATAGTTAGAAAGAAATTATGTCTTTCGACAGACTTGATTCAAAATTTTATTCGGACATTAAATTTGATATAAAGGTTATGTTGTTAAATTTATTATTCAACTTTTTAAGTTATCGTGTTTAGATACACAAAGGCAGACAAACTGTTTTCCCTTTGAGGGATTTAGCCCAGAATTTGATACAGATCTTAAAATTTGGTGCTACATGACACATTTTATTCATCAATCTTTCTGTTTTTGAGTTACCCTATTCACATATTTACAGATATAAATCTAAAAGGGAACAAGTGGGTTCAAAAAGTGGGTAATAATTTGTTGCCAAGTGTTTGCGGATCATCTTATTTAGAAATTCATCTAAAATGTAGGATTTTAGTATTTGCAATCAACTTGTAATCTCTATGATCAGATTGTAATTTGACGTACATAAAATAGTATCTTTTGTAAGTTGTTCTGTCAACTTCGCAAATTTTCCCATCTTATTAAAACTATGACGTGCATTCGTTAATATTAACGCACGTGTTACTATAACTGGTCTGATTCAGCGAATTAAATTTAATAGCATAGGGATATTATCTGAGTAAATCATTAATTATTGTGAATATAGATTATTTAAGATTCTACGCCCATATCGGCTCGATGTCGGTTAACTATTTAATCAATAATTAATTACATGCTCGAATATCTGATCAATTTGCATTCCCCTTTGCAAAATCCATATAACTAAAACCACAGATAAAGTAGTGATAGTTTCAATTCGTTTTGAAAATGAAACTTTTATTGTATGTTTAGATAATTGTTTAGGGAAATATGCTTTGTACATAAACTTCTGTCTTATAAAAAAAAATGACTTCATTCAGACGACAGGTACAAAATACAGATATCCCATACAACGTGGCACTTCTACAGGCTATTTAGCCATTTAGTTAATGAATGGATGTAGCTGTAGTTATAAAAGTGGTACGTATGTATAGGAAGGCAATTATGTGCTAACAGCGAGATCACTCGCAGCGCCTCTAGTGACAAAAAGTGAAACTTATTTATCCTATCTCAAAAACTGTTGGAGATAGTAGAAAAAGGCCAATTAGAAAGTTGTTCGGTGTCGTTGATTTAGTAAGAAATGAATAGGACGTACTATAATGATGGTTTGTTATAATGAAACTATGTTCTCGAATGCTGAGATGAACGAGGACTTTTCCTCATTCCGAACAGTGCTTTGATGAAATCCCCCTAGAATACTGAATTGTCCTAATTCTCGAACCGTGTTTTAGTGATATCTAACTCTTAGCAATCTAAGACATGATTTCAGTATAACATGGTTTGAAATTGAGGGAGAGCCCTCTGACATCCCAGTATTTTAGCGTGTGCATGAATTGCCTCAATCAAAAGCGAAACGTGCAAATTTCATTTGATGCGATTTACGTCATTGCTTTGGCAGGAACAAGTAATTTTGCGTTTTGCGCATTTATATATAGCGAAAACAATTCTGGTATCAACAAGAACAACTAAAATTTAAATTCGCACTTTGCGCTTTTTTTTAGGCTATTTCTGCAAGGGGAGTGTTGTTTCTTACCAAACTTGGGATGAACGCTGAACAACTTTCTAATTGATTTTATCCAATATCTGCAATTTTTGAGATAGGATCGCAAAATCCCGAATAACGACGCTAGGAGCACTGCGAATGGTCTCATTGTCAGCGCTTGCTCATTTTCTTATGTTGAGATACACTTTTATAATTATAACTACATTCGTTCATAAAGTTCAATGTCTGCATAACATATATGTTTATCATCCGGAATAGCATAGTTTCGCTTTCAGGCTGTTTGAATATGAGGAAAAGCTTTCGTACAATCCAATACTCTAAAACAGATACATTGCAAAGCGTTTGGAGAATGATGTGTGGAACATCGCATCGTTTTATTATGAATGATGTGTGTAACATCGCATCGTTTTATTAAGAATGATGTGTGGAACATCGCAGGATGAGCAGACGCACTGGCGCTAATTTAGTGATTGTATCTTCTAGAGTATGGCAACGGTTTTTGTAATTTCGTATGGGTGAAAGAATAAAGATGTTAGTTGTGGATTTGACACTTGGAATATTGCTTATTGATTGGATTAGGAAATAATTTGCGAGGTATGCGTATAAAAAATTTTGAAGCTTAAGAAATTGTGTAAATTTCTACAAAGCAAGTCAGAAATGAGGTAAATGTCCTATTAATATGTAACATATTGTAGAAAAAAAGCTTTAACCCCTTATTGAGCGGCGTCGCATGTCATAAATTAGGATTTTTTTGTGCCCGGAAGGTCGGCTTTGCATGTCATGCGACGAAGCGAAAAATTGCATCGTTGAATCAGAATTCGTGGCTACTTAAACATCTCGTTATATTCCGCGTTTATTTTTGTATTTCTGTATATTGCTAAGAGATGGCGCAAATAGTCCTAATTTCTTCATATTTTCGCGGTGAGATTTCTTGTCTGCAATGGAAAACATAATCACTTTGTATTATCTGCAATTGAAAAAAGGCTTTTTTGAGAACGGAAATTTGAAAAAAATTCCGACCAAGAAGGGATTAAAGAGAAAAACGTTTGATTTAGATTCAGTAACATTATCGTCTCCTTTTGAAGCTATACTAAGTGTTTTGGGGATGAACCTTGTAATTTTGAACACGGTCAAATGAAAAAAATGAAACCTGACCGGACCCTCTCTGGAAAGTTCCATACCATAACAGCGGGAAGACATTTGATCCTCAATGTCAGATTTAACGTGCACTAGGCCCACAAACACGTCGAATTTTTTGGTGGAATCAGGTTTCAAACCTGGGCCTTTCGGTCACGAAGTCGAGACCAGGCCACCGTGGCCTTAATAAACAACATATGACCATCCTAAGCATTAAAAAAGCGCTGTCATGCGTTTCAGCAAGCTGATGTATCGAAGTAATAAAATATGTCTTAGTACACATTATAAATTACAGCTAACATAAATTAGAAACCTTTTAACGTGTATTTGCAAATATAATTTCTTTCTTTCGCAATCGAAATTTTTGAAAGTAAATTATGCAGAGTGATTATTCTTGTGATAATTTGGGCAACTGAAGACAATTTTTTGAGCCCTAATTCAATTTGTTGCAGAAATAAAAGCTCACTAGACAGTTATAAATGTTGAAAACTATCTCATGACACTTACGAACGACAACCTTTTGTAACAAGATACCACGCACCTTTTTCACGTTGCCTTGTCAGACGTGACTGAAATAACAGACATGTTACGGGTTACGAGCTGCAAGCCAAAGCAAAAGAAAAAAAATTGATTAATAAATTGGAAAGCACATTTCTTTCTAAGCAATCTTTTTGCTTGCATTTAGAGTTCAGAGAAAGAAAGAAATGCAAATGTAACATGCAAATAATTAAAAGTGGTATTTACTATGTCAGGGGTTTATTTACAAATTTCAGCAGCAACAATTCAATGAGTTACGGTACGAATTACTGTATATGTAAAAGTATTCAAATAGAAATATTAAATGCATTTATTAAAAAAAATTTACTATAAAAATAAACATATAAACTACTTGATTCATCTGTTAAATGTTTTTCTCAAATGCACTAATTAAACTTTGTTTAAAAACTTGCTGGTATATGTTATATTATTTTGTAAATGTTCCTAATTATCTTTTCCTTACGTACAATGCTAAATATATTTTAAATTGATTATTTGTATTTCGATTGTTTTTACAACTTATTTTTCCTTACTTGCAAAGTTTGCTCTCTGACAATGAGATGGTAAATTACGAGAAGCAACTTTTACAGATTTAAGACTACTCATTGCATCAATCATAGAATAATTTCTTCATATCGCAACCGAAAATCTTATGGTTTTATGGGTGATATTTTGCAATCCTAGGTCAAAATCTGATTCTAGAAAACATCTCAGTATTGTGTGTAGCACGCAAGATATATTTTGCAAATCTTCTTCTAGAAAATTCTAAATTCTTGCACAGAAGCATGCACAGGAATGCGCTTAAAATTTTCAGTCAGATGTGAACTAGATTGTGATTTGAGAAGTTGAAAATTTGGAATTCTTGAGATAACCTGCAAGAAGCACCAAGTAACGCTGTCACTCATCTTGTTGCAGTTTTCTCGTTATTTATGGGAAATGTTGTGAAAACAATGCGTCTAGAATTTCCTGACAGTTACCAGAATCGCTTTTTAGAGCATAACATTTTTCGCTTTTTTTCTTTTGTAATCAAAATCTCTACAGAGTTTCATTCTAGATTTTATTAAAACGCACATAACTTCAAAATTAGAAAAAGCAAGGCCGTGGAAGTGTTTCTAATTTTAGAAAACAAAATGCGACCAACTCTTTTAAAATTTAATTAGGTTGTTAGAATAGTTTTGAGATGAAATTTTTTTTATCTCGATCTTTACAGGCAAAAAACTTTTACATAGAAAAGCGTGTAATTTTGAAAATATTGTCGGAAAAATTATTTTAGAAATGGAGCTACTTAATATGATCAGAAATTGTTAAGGATAATTAGAATATGAATCTAAGAAAAATGGATATAGTGCAATGTCATATATTTCCGTAATATCTATCAGCTAGTTTTTTTACAACAATCAGATTCACAACAAAGAATATCATTTGTTTTCTTTTATTTCAGTTAATAAATACTATGTACCTTCGGCGACCAGCTGTTTGCCCTTAATATAATATTAATAGTTCTTAGCTATACTCGCAAAGTGGCGAAATAGATTGGCGAAATCGCTGAAGTTGTTGTGCTTGGGGACTCTGTCGAAGTTTTGTTTTGCAGTATCTCTTGGAAATGGAGAGTCGCGGTGGGCAGGTGGACACTGGTGACGTACCTAGGAGTCATGAGCAACTTTTATTTCATATGAAGCAAAAACTATTGAAATTGGTACGATGGTTGGGACTAGGGGACACTGCTCAAGGCTTTTTCCTCATAGAGAATGCAGTGAAGCAGTGTTTTCAAAGTTCTTACAAAAATGGAGAATAATGGCCGGAATACGATCATTGGTGGCGTATCTAGAAGTCATGAGCTTTCATATGAAGTAAAAACTGGTGAAATCGGTCCAGTGATCGGGGCTGTGTGACTCGTTCTTTGGTTTTGACAATAATTTTAAATATATAGATTTTAAAACTGGTAGATCTGAAGATAATGTAAGTAGTTCACACTTATAATAGGTGCATCAGATTTGTTTATATCTACGGAAAAAAGAAGCCAATTCTTGTATGTACTTTGAAAAATTGTTATTCCAGTGGCAAGTAA
The DNA here is from genome assembly GCA_013235015.1 of Araneus ventricosus. Lineage (NCBI taxonomy): Eukaryota > Metazoa > Arthropoda > Arachnida > Araneae > Araneidae > Araneus > Araneus ventricosus. The sequence goes on from BGPR01036980.1 coordinate 6,828, forward strand.
TCCATCTGTCGTTGAATCTTTATAAAAAATTAATCTACAACTTGGCCCACCTGGAGCATGATAGGTTTAGTGCCTGCTTGAATATATGCGTGAAGAATATGCATCAGATGATGAAGATTATGGATCCTGTCCTCTGAATCCTGTGCTCTTTAACCAACGTTATTAAAAAACTGGTAAACGGATGTGCATTTTAGCAACGAATTGCTTGCTGCGGTCGGACTGGCTGCTGGAGAAAATCCACCACAGGATTTCCTGGTTTCTTTTGAAGCAAAAAATTGTTTTTATTCCAGTGGCAAGTAATTCATCTGTCGCTGAATCTTTATAAAAAATTAATCTACAACTTGGCCCACCTGGAGCATGATAGGTTAACTGACTGCCTGAATATATGCGTGAAGAATATGAATCAGATTATGAAGATTATGGGTTCCGTCCTCTGAATCCTGTGCTCTTAACCAACGTTATTAAAAAACTGGTAAACGGATGTGCATTTTAGCAACGAATTGCTTGCTGCTGTCGGACTGGCTGCTGGAGAAAATCCTCCACAGGATTTCCTGGCTTCCTTTGAAGCGAAATAAAAAGGTAGGCCTTTAAAGAACGAGGCCCCTAAAAGTCCTCCAGGAATGCAACGGACATACCGCCATCGTTGAAGCAAAAATCACCAAGTCCAAAACTGTAAATTCAAAATATAGTCCGTTTAAACTTAATTAATTTTAGTCGTTATGATAAATAGTAAAAATTATTTTACAGATGTTTAGCTCCTACAGTTTGTTTATTAATGTTTAAATATCAGGTTTATATCATGAAATAATTAATCACAAATTCTAATTGACTGCAGTAGTCTGTAAGAGGGTTTAATAACTTTAGCCTGAACGCGGTCGATATATGCGAGCTAGTTCAGACTTCTACTTCAGGTGCCGCCTAGATGCTTCAAGGTCGCTTTGTCCAACAGAAGATGCCGTACTTCCACTTTATCTTCAGAACCGTCTGAGTAAATTTGAGCACCTTGGGATAGAGTAGTTTGGCATCCCATTAGAGCCATAACAAGTAATGTAAACCTTTAAAATATTTAATTCAGTGCTTCAAGATCTAAATCATATCCACTAGTGCTATATTAGATATCAGCTTGCAGCTACTTGCTTTATCATTGATAATGTTAGGCAATTTCTATTACATACACATTTTAGGATTTTCTCACTGTAGGAATATTTTTTGAACTGATATACATATTTATTCAACATTATAAAATCGATGGCTGTTTAGTTACAAGCCCTTATCACATTTTTACTTTTAACATATTTAAAATTATAACTAATTGGATTTTTTAGTTCAAATTTAAAATAAAATCAGTATTGCAAATTTTTAGGCGCCCTAGGATCAACAGTACTCCTGAGTTACAGCCCAATCAGCGTCCCTGCTTTTCATGAGTCTTTGATTCTTGGACTTGATTCGACGTGCTAGATCAAGTGGCTTTTTTAACACAATTTTTAGGCGCCCTAGAATTAATGGTGGTCCTGAGCTACAGCTCAATCAGCGTACTGGATAAGACGTCCCTGCATTTCATGAGTCTTTGATTCTTGGACTTAACTAGACGTGTAGATCAAGTGGCATTTTTAACACAATTTTTAGGCGTCCTAGAATCAATGGTGCTGCTGAGCTACAACCCAATCAGCGCACTAGATAAGACGTCCCTGCTTTTCATGAGTCTTTGGTTCTTGGACTTGACTAGACGTGCTAGATCAAGTGGTATTAGAGCAACCGCTAATAATGAATTATTAAGCTTACCCAACATCAGTTTAGAACAATGAGAAATATTTAATTTACTTTTACGATAGAACAAAACCACATTTTCGAGGTGCAGTGTTTTAAAGAACATTGACTCAAAATGCGTCACACACACACACGAATTTTGGAGTCCCGACATCATTTGGAAAGCTTTGTGTAGAAACATTTCATTCAATTCTATATGTACAGGTTTTTTCAGTTATGATAAATTAGCCTCTAAATTTCCTGATTTATTTTTCTCGGTCACGGAATCTTTTGTTTAATTTGAATGTCATTTTCAAACGTAGCGTCGTTGAATATTTGTAGCACCAAAATGGAATCGAGAATAGATAAAGGTTAATAAGCTCTTATTTTATATTGAATTAAAACGCGCAAGAAAATTTTAATTTACCCTAGTTGTAATATGATTCCAGAATACCTCACACAGAAATGATGCACATCAAGAATTATTTATAAGCGATTGCAGCTAAGAATTAATAATTACCTTTTCTCCTGTAAAACAATTAAGGAATAAAAAAGAAGACAAGAATTAAGCTATACGTAACTAGAAACCTCGGAAAATTTCCAAGAAAACACATCTATTTCTGACTATTTTAAATTACCCCTCTGAAACAACGCAAAAATCCTAATAAAGAAACTATTTGAAGGTAGTGTATCCTTTTAATTAAATAAGTCCACCGAAGCAGCACGAAATAGCAGAACTGTGATAAAATAAGGCTCTACCTTAGCGTGCTGCATGGTTCAGTTCTGGGCTTGCCACTTTTTTCCCCAAATTAATTACCTTTTTACGCATTGAGCGAGGGGTGGTGGAGGGAGGACCGATAAGTACACATAAGTAGTAACCCCTTTCCCTAAAGGGATTTCTCATCCGGGACCTTCCTTTTCTTTCTCTTCCCTCCCCCCTTCCAACATAATTGGCCACGTCATGAAGTCTTTTATTTTAAATAAGCCCCCAATTCCTTAACAGGACGTAATCGACTCTCCCGCTCAAATTAAGTTGTCAACTCTTACGGTCAGAGATAGATTGTTCGCTGAGATGGGCGGGGTGGTCTCAGCAGTGCCCTCTATTGAGAAGAGGAGGAAATTATCGTTGGGTATGATAAAAATTTCTATCGCGGGGTGGTCACTTGGGTATTCACCGTGATAGAGTCGCATTCTAATTTTTTTATTCTTATAGTTATTTATAGAGACAGAAAGGTATTTTAGATAGTGGGGATAGCTTAGAATTTGTTTTAAAGCTAATTTATCGATTAATGTCTATGTATCACCAAGTCCAGTGTTATGCCAAATTCAAGAGAAAATTGTACAGGAAAAGCTTCATCCAAATTTTATGCTTTATTGTACCGTTAGATCTAAGAATTCATTTAGTCTCCAAATCAGATGACATTTCCTGTTTTGAACATTTTTGCTATTGTTGCTGTTATTCCAATCCATACAGTGGCGAATCCAGGGGGGGGAGTATCGGACCCAAACCCCCCCACAGCCAAGACGAATTCTTGATTTTATTTCACATCATTTCAACTGTTTTTTCTTAATTTCCCTCTTTTAAAAAAATAATAAAAACGTTTCAACATTACTTTCTGGCTAGATAGGCTCGAAAATTTTCCGACTTTTGTAGTCATTCCACCTCTACTTGTAACTTTGACGCGGTCGAAGACATTTTTTGGCTAGTTATTTTATTGTAATTTTTGTTAAATTTTCGAAAGTATTGTATTGTTTTTTATGATTCTTATTGTCAGGTGAGTCAAGTCTGTAAAGTTAAAGAGGTTTGGTTTACTTTAGCCTTGAGGTTTGACATTCATCACAACGATACAAAGTTTTTATGACCTCCGCCCCCCCCCCAGACCCGAATCCTAGATTCGCCACTGAATCCATATAAGAACGTGAGAGGACACCGGAGTATTTAAGGGAATCAAAGTTATTTTTGTCTTAAATTCACAGCTCCGCTAAATTAATCAAAGATTTAAATATCAAAGTCACGAATGTCGATGTATGAGAAGCAGTTAGGCACAAATTAATATTAAAATAATAAAAACAAAATGAAATATTTTTTTTATTTAAAGCACACTTTTGACGCATTTCTGTAGCTACTGCATTCCTATCATGGTCATCGCATTCATGATCTCACTTCTCATTAGAAGATTTTGAATTGCGCTCTGAAATTGCTTTATTTTGTTTCATATTCATGGTAAGAAAGAATATACTTTTAGACTGGTAAACGTTTTCAAAATCATACTCAAGAAGCAACTGGCAACTTTCTACAATAGCTACATGTCTGACTCAAATACAGGGTAGTCATAAATTATTGAACCCATTTTCCAAAATTAATAAGAAAAAACCATTAATGTTACTGTTGCTTTTTTTAAATGAGAGAGCAAATAAAAAAGGTTTTTTCAGATAGGTGGCGTACCATTACAGCGTTCTAAATTTGCTACAGACAGCTTTTCATACGCAATGACTACCGATCAGCAGGAGCCAATGCGCGTTTTCTGATTTTCTTTTTTAGTTTTTCTTAAATATCTGGAAAATTATTCAGCTTTCGAATTACAACTGATTTAACAAATTGAAGAGCATAAAATTCCCTATAAATATATGCTTTTAAGTTTTCTTCTAGCTTCAATAGTTTCGCTAATAATGGCTCTCAAATATGGGAGATATTCAATAATTCACGACCACTAGACCACTGTAACGGCGCGTTCCTTATCTGGAAAAAAAAGCATTTTAAAATGTGCTCTCATTTAAAAAACAGTATAAACATTATTATTTTTTTTGTTTATTAATTTTTGAAATGGTTACAATAATTTATGAACTTTTTTATTGATAATGTAATGCAGCTGAAATTCTAAAAGCAATCGAACTACCGAACGAATAGACAATTGAAAATGCTGTTTATTTGTATTTTTGCTGGGATAAATTTGTGAAAGAAGTGCCATCCGAGTGTCCTGTTTGAGTCACGTAACATCCAACTCCGAAATATCGGTTAATTGATAGAACAGAAATGAAACATTTGACTTCTTAAATTTTTCAACTGCTGTTCCAGAAAATTCTTACTGAGCAAAGGTATCAAATCAGAAGGTATTAATATAATCAAATCATAGGTAAGTTTAGTTATATTTTCGTCCAAATTTAAAGCAACAGGAGAAAAAATTGGGGAAGAACCTGAGCTGAGTTACCTGTTTTAGACACGTAACAACCAACTCCGAAATATCGGTTAATTGATAGAACAAAAATGAAACATTTGGCTTCTTAAATGTTTCAACTGATGATCCAGAAAATTCTTACTGATCAAAGGTATCAAATCAAAAGTTATTAATATAATCAAATCTTAGTTATATTTTCGTACAAATTTGTAGCAACAAGAGAGAGTAATTTAAGGAAGAACCTCGTACTTTTGAATCGGGGAGCAGGTAGCGAGGACGAAACAAGAGTATGTACACTCATCTCCAAACTTCCACACCACACCAACGGGCGGACATTTGGCTGACGATATTATATTGACTGTGACGATACTCACTTCAATTATATCCATTTGCAGACGATAATGTAAACTCCTAGACCGCAAGTGAGAGTTCTAGATGAAGTGTTCTGATTACGGCTTAGGAAAATCCAAGATCTTCTCTTATGAAGGGTAACTAAACAGAAAATTTCTCTCCTGACTTTAAGTTAAGAGTAATTCATTGGAACTCAATCTCTCTGGTCCCTTTATATCACTTAACGGGATTATTGTCTTTGTTTTTCCTCGATAGCAATAAACATATCTCTCTAACATGTTGTAATTACGACAGAATATGGGAATAATATCCTCTTTAGTGTGATTATAGATATAACAGATGAGTACCGGGAGGGAAGTGGAATTTTAATGATTTTGTGGAACAGCATATGTACCAGTCCGCATACAAAAGTAAAAAAAAATTACTGGTATGCCATCAGTTAGCAGTGTCGATCACAGTTTGTTTAATTATATTAACGTTCCATTTTGAAACAACGCAAGAGCTATTTTAGGACGGACTTAATAAATTTGAACTGGGGTCAGATGACGAGGACGACACTGAACTGCCGCACCTCTCCAAACTTTCGCACCACACCAGAGGAAGGACTCTTGTCCACTGCGTATGATTTAACGTGCTACAGTCCACATACACGGCGGATCCACATACAAGCCGAAGTCGGATTTCGTATCTGGAACCTTCTGGCCCCGAAGCCGAGACCTTACCAATAGGCCACATCTCGATCGTAATAAACTTACTCAAAACTCATAGCCTGATACAATAAGATAAGGGAGTAACACTATCTACAGTATGATTATAGACATAACAGATTAATGCATCCAAGGGAATGAAGCCATGTTATATTCGCTTGTGTACAGATCTGTCCACAGACTAAAAAAAATTCATCACCATCTGTTGGTTGCTAAAAGGTCGAATTTTCGAGAAATGTTCTTAAAGGTTAAATAATTAAGAAGTATTCAACTATTGTACCGTCTAATGATTCAGTGTTCCACATCTAAAACTCCTAAAGGGATTTACGACGCTGAAACACACATTACCACTTTCATCACTTCATATTTAAATGAAACCACTTAACACCTTGAAAACACTCTATAAGCTACATTAGTTGGTCGAAAAATTTTATTTGTTGTGTCCTGTTCGTTCCAGATGCAAATTAGCCACTCAATTTATTCTTCCAATCAACGGAGAATACTGTAAACCCCCACAGCTTGCTAGGCAAGGACGGTATTTGAAATTAAAGCCCTAACCATAAGAATTCGTTGTTTACCATTCATTTGAATTCAAAATTGTAGAAAGTTAGATTTAAAATACAATCCATTCAGTTGACTAAAATGTTTAGAAGCGACATGGAACCAAATTTGGTTAATCCGCGTGATTAAAATTGAAATATATGTAACCTTTATTGAAATAACGCACTGAATGAATGTAATCCAAAACAGTGCGATCTTAAAAGTACTATAAGACTTTTATTTTGAAATGAAAAAAGGAATTTTTATTGTTTTTGTGAGAAAAACCTTGTAGTGAATGTGTTTACCTCAATTGAGCACAATTTTTTTATCCTTAATGGTATTCCTACATGATTTTTTTCCTTTACGGAAGTACAAGATAAAGTTATCTGTATACATTTTTGTGAAAAAGAATATGTCAAGTATTTGCTAATTTTTATTCAGTTGCTAACCACACAAGAATTATTTACCATTGAAAGAACTCTTTTCTTCAGTGGAGAACGAGATACTTTTGCCTATATGCATTTTTGTGCAATATAATAGGTCATATGTTAGCTCAACTGCATTCAGCTTTACCACACAAAAATTATTTACCACTAAAGTATTCTTTCCTTATACGAAACTGTTGAATATCAGACGTATTAATGTCTCTAACCAACATATCCTATAAAACAACGAGAAGAAGAGAAAAATATTTATTTACAAATATATATGTTTTACAATCTCAACTATATGGTAGCAACTTTGAATTCTGTGTACATCAAAATTTCTTCTGCCGTTGCCAGGCAACGCTCACAAATGTGAGATCATAGCGTTGCCATTACTTCCTAAGAAAGTTCAGCGGATCACATTTCTCCACAGAAACTGATAATATAATGGTCTTCAAAAATTAAGGTACAACCTGTTTTTTTCTATCTCTTTGTGTGTGTGTGTGTGTGTGTCTAACTTACAAGCAAATGAAAATAAAAGTATGAAAATTGGAGCAATTGCGCATGGAACAGTTATTTATGGAATGTTACGTAATTTTAGCTTCAAGCATAATTTACAATTAAATTATTACATCTGTTTTAAAAAAGTCCATTGTTGGAGAAAAATAATAAATGAAAGATATCTGTTTAAAAAAATTAATTGAGTTTTATTAAGGAATGTGTACCTTCCTAGACGTAATGCATTGGCGGTATATTTTAAGTTAAGTTATCGGACACCATTCATGGAGCAACGCTTGTTCAGGTTCATTTAACGATCTCGGAGGGGTTCCTGAAGAAGCCACCAGTCTTCCGAAGTAGTCCCAACGATGCTCTATCGGATTATGTTCAGAAGTCCTAGATGGCCCGTCCATTCACTCCAAACCTTGATCCGCAAGGCATTTAGGGACAAGCCTAGCAGATGACGAAGACGACACCTGAGCTGTCCTTTGCTCTCCAAATTTCCATGCCGCTTTTGCGGGAGGACGTTCCACCCCAATGGATTCAAAGTGCTCTTTTTTCTGAAGGGTTGCGACATAATATAAAACCCGTTATTAAAAATTCTTGCGTTTCAAATTATTTATTTGATTGACCTTGTTCTTAATTATCACTCAACGTCATAATTTCCCTCATAATAAGTTTTTTTAGTGTAATATAAGTAGTTTTTCTCACTTTGTATATTGCTTTCCATTGTCTTTAAACCCTCCGTTAGTCGCAATATCTAATAGATAGGCATGCAATCTGCATCTGTTGGCAGTTTTTAACGCACTACAATTTAATTTTTTTAATTATTATAAAGAGAGGACTAATTACTAATTAAGAGAATTAGGGTTAATTATTATGAAAAAAATTGTTGAAACCATATCCGCGAGATACATTGCGACCATTTAAGGATAAGAATGATTGCTACCAACCAAAGGTGATATATTCAGTTTTAAGTGTCGATTGTTCATTGCTCTTTTCTGCAGTCGACTAATTACTAATTAAGAGAATTAGGTT
>BGPR01036981.1:0-15305 GCA_013235015.1 Araneus ventricosus
CCACGAACATAAAGTTCGAAAATTAATCAGAAAATGAAGCATTAATTAATGATAACCAGAAGAAAAGAAGAGATACTGGAAATTTTGGATGAAAACTGAGTAAACAGTGAGGCTCTAAGATGATAGCTCTCACGCTGTGCGAGGGAAATCTAACGATTTAGGATAGAGATTCTTAAACTTTTCCACTTTGGCTAGAATAACTTTTCGCGGCCTTATTTCCAGTGCCGCCCTTTGGATTTTTAGTCTTCAGCACAAATATGTTCTCTCCCGTAAATAAAAAGTGAATAAATAATAAATTAAATAAAATAATAATTAAAATCGATGATTTTTTATACAAAAATGTTTTTGATCTGTTCCCCTAGTGACCCACCTTTCGCCCGGTTAACCGATCTAAGGGTTGTTACTGCTCATCTCCTTCAGAACAATTTTTCCACGAACATAATGTTCGAAAATTAGTCAGAAAATGAAGCATTAATTAATGATAACCAGAAGAAAAGAAGAGATACTAGAAATTTTGGATGAAAACTGAGTAAACAGTGAGGCTCTAACATGAGAGCTCTCAACCTTTGCGAGGGAAATCTAACGATTCGGGGTAGAGATTCTTAAACTTTTCCACTCATGCTCACTCTTTGGCTAGAATAGCTTTTCGCGACCTTATTTCCAGTGCCGCTCTTTGGATTTTTAGTCTTCAGCACAAATATGTTGCCTCCCGTAAATAAAAAAAGTGAATAAATAAATAAAATCGTTGATTTTTAATGCAAGAATGTTTTTGATCTGGTCTCCTAGTGACCCAGCCTTTCGCCCGGTTAACCGATCTAAGGGTTGTTACTGCTCATCTCCTTCAGAACAATTTTGCCACGAACATAATGTTCGAAAATTAATCAGAAAATGAAGCATTAATTATTGATAACTAGAAGAATGTTCAATGAAAAATAAGTATTATGAAAATTTAGAAAAAAACTCTTTGGTGCCGTTCTCGTCATCCGACCATAGCTGAAAATTATGAGGTCCGTTAAAAAAGTCCTCATTATGCTTCAAAACAGGGCTTAAATAGAATTCAACTAAGCTTAGAGTCAGAACCCATAGCTTAACCCTTTACATATAACTGCGTGTTTGACTCGTAGAACTAATTACTGAGATTTTGATATTTAAATTTGTAATTAAGTTAAAGTAGCAATTAATTTAAAAGACAAAAATCACGTGAACACACTTAAGTACTCAGATGTCCTTTACCTTCTTATATTTTGAAGTAAATAGTGTCCTTAATAAGATTATCATCTAATCAGGATGTTAAATAAATTCGTATGTGACGAAAGTCTGTTTTGAGCAAAATTATCGGATTAGTCCAAATTTAATTTTGAAGATATTATTTTTAGCTAGTGAAAAATCGATTATCGAACACGTTGCTTTTCTATCAGGAAGATGAAACCTTACTGTCATTTCAACGTGTTTCTTATTAAAAGCCTTTATTAAACATTTTTATTCTTATACAATTTTATTTAGCTCCATTGTGCTTCATGTTTGTAAAGGTAGAATTTTGAAACTCAGTTTTACCTTCCCTTCCTAATTTGTTACTTTCGAAATTTTGCACACTGAAGTATTCTCGATGATAATTCACAATTTTCATATTTACAGAATTTAATTAGCATGTTATCTATCAATTAAATTAAATTCTTATTCTGTATTAGTGGTGACACCTAGTAAGGAGTTAATGAGAAAACTGATTTCAAGATTAGATAAATGAAATACATGATTGAATATGGCTAAAAGAATTAGAGAATAACTAAATTTAAAAATTCGACTTCTTAGTACACTAACAAAAGTGTCTTGTTAAATACTATTTTTATTGCGTTCTTATGATGTTCCGTATTTCACTGTAATAAATAAATTTTAATAGATTGTTACTTAGTTTGACTTGAAAATAAAGAAAATGACGGGCAGCTGTCTTTTTCAGCTGCTGATGTTAAAGGCGTAGGACTACTTTACTCGCGTGACTCTTTACCGATTTTCAACTTTTTTTTTGTGACTTCTGTTGTTACCCTTTATCTCTAAAATAAGACATTAGTTATGTTTTTAACATATGTAGTTACCGAGATATACAGGATCGCGTCACCAATTCATATGCATATTTTTGACCAACTTCGAGACTCAGAAGTCGCTGGACTACAATTCCGATTTTCAATTTTTTTTTGTAACTTCTGTTTTTACCCTTTATCTCTAAAATAAATATTAGTTACTTTTTTAACATATGTAGTTACCGAGATATAGAGGATCTCCCATACAACGTTTTTTTTTTGTGGCGTTTTGGCGTGTAAATCAAATTCCTTCCTGAGACTCCAATGGGACGAACGTAGTCCTACGTTAAAAAATGTCTCAAACGTTGCAATCGAAAATTCACATGTTGTCCTACTGGCAGTCTTGAAGAGGGTCGCTGTTTCTAGAAGGAATTTCGACAAAAATCCGTCAAGTATACGATGGTCCGGTGCACGTTAAATCCGTTAAAGGAAACATCCTCTCTCTGAAGAAGTGTGGAGAAGATGTATTCTCTTAGGTGTCACCCTCTTCATCTGACCCCTGTTCAAAATGACGTGGCTATATAGTCCAAAAATAGTCTTCGTGTCTAAAAATGGACTTAAACTACCCCAACTGAACATAAATCCGAGACATTTGAAGCATGTGATCCTTCTTTTCTCTCTCTTTCTTCTTTCATACGTTTTTTGTTTTCTTGTACGATAGTTCTCCGGAGTCTGGTTTCAGGCAACTTCGTTATCTAAAGATCACGGATTTGAGTGCCGGCTTTATCAAAGGGTCACCGTATGTAAATATATGATGCACACTAAATCTAGTCACAGATTTGTGTGTCTTCTGATGAGGTGCCTCAGAAAATCAACGGTCATCCTTGTCATCTGACTATAAATTAAAATTTCGACTTCCATTCGAGGCTGCGGTGGCCTAGTGGTAAGGCCTCGGTTTCGAGCCAGGAGACTACCAGGTTTGAAACCAGATTCCATTGAATATCCGCTATGAGTGTGGGTCTCGTACATATTAAATTTGAAGTCGTGGGTCAAACGTCCTGCCGCTGGTTTGGAGAAGGAGATGCCAGCTCATGTGTCATCCTCGGGATCTGACCGTGGTTCAAAACCGCGAGGTCCGTCCCAAAATAGCCATCGTGTTGCTGCAGAAAGGGATACTAGTTTAACTACACTAAACTGAAAACAAAGCGACCTCCGTTCCTGGTAGGTCTTGTATAGTTTAAAAAGGGTAGTACCCTTTTTAAACTACGCACAATTAATGTTACATTAATTTAAAAAATCGCAAATTGTGCCTAAGAACTTCAACATTAAGGTCCTATTGAAATTTATTTCCAAACACTTATGGGTTAATCTGCTGATAGACTTTTGATTTCTGTGTTGGAGGACGGAGTATTCGAGAATGGATAGAACAGTAGACCAGTCCTGTATGCGCACCTGGAACATTCTATATCTGTCATCGTGGGTCAGGAGGTGTGGTGTGGAAATTTGAAGAGGGGTTATCGGTTCAAGCGTTGCCCTATTCATCTGTTCACGGGTTTGAAAGTACGAAGTATATCCCAAAGTAGTCACTCCGCACCTTCAAAACGGAACTGCAATCCAAAATATCTGTTCAAAACAAATTAAACATTTCTAACAGGGAAGTTATATTATCGGATCTCGTGTAATTTTGATGCTGAACTTTTAATGAAGCACTGGTTGGCAAAATTTTGCCTAAGTATTTGACCACCTTGTTATTTATACCAAAAAATAAATTAAAAAGTTGTCCTTATTTCGTCTCTAAAGTTGTACAAGTAGTCTTTCATTTCCTGTTAAATTATCATTTCTTGAATAAATTATTATTTTTTAAAAATTTTCTTCGTTTGAATGTGATCGTTTAAATTTTGAAGCAAAGTCGAAATATCTCCATTACTTTCTTCTTTAACGTATGCTAGATATTTTTAGAATAATTGTCGAACGTTATACTCTTATCAAATAATCCTTCAGAAAAGGGTTAAATGATCCAAAATTGAATGTTTTGCCTATTTCGGCATATACATTAATAAAAAAAAAAATAGATAAGTCAAATTGTGCCCTTTTGGGGGGCAGAGGGGAGGATTCCTGGCATGTAGAGAGAGGAAAAACTAAAATCTTTAACCCTGAAAATCTACTCACATTTTCCGTCAAGATAAAATAGCATGATTAACGTACCTGATGCCGCACGCCATCTGGCGACTCTTCCACCAACTAAACCACTCAAACTAACCTTGCAGGAAAGCCACCTAAAACCTCTCTTAACCAAAATAGATCCAAAAATCGGGAGCCAGAAACTCCTGGAACCTCATCGTCGACGGATTTCCCGGCAAAAGAGGGCCCTTCCTGAATTTTGCGTCCCTTTTATATCTAAAATGGCCGTAAGACGGGAGGCACTCAACGGAAGAGCTGTTTTCTCGATGCCGAGAGGGAGACGGGAGGCCCACCGCATGACTGCTTCGCTGGACGGGGAAAAGTCTTTTCTGCCGAGTTCCTTTTAATGGTTGAAATTTATCAAGGGGCGTCCAAGCAACACTTGCTTAAGCACGCGTGAACACTCCTGGGTATGGGATGGTAAAGTGTATGGGCCCCTTTTGGATTACGTGCGCACGCGTCCCACTAGCAGGACACGAGTGGTGTGAGGAAAAAATATTGGAGTGTGTAAGGATCGGAAATATTAGGTGGGGCTTCCTTATCGAAAGATGTAGCTAAGAGAAGGATTTAGAGCTCTGGAAAAGGAAAAATATCTCATGTGTTTATTTATAGGCAATATACAATGTCGTGGTTGTGGTGAGAGCTTAGAGGAGAATGTGGAGAATTTAAATTTCAGGTTTAATTTGAAAAATTGTACGGTGCAGTACAAGTTGCAAAAATAACATAGAAAAAAATTAGCGAAAAGTAAAAAATGACAAAGAAAAAAATTACGAAAAGTAAAAAATGACAAAGAAAAAAAAATAGCCAAAAATTCAAAAATGACAAAGAAAAAAATAGCGAAAAGTCAAAAATGACAAAGAAAAGAATTAGCGAAAAGTCAAAAATGTCAAAGAAAAAAATTAGCGAAAAGTAAAAAATGACAAAGAAAAGAAAAAAAAGCAGAAATACTCGCGGAACACGACTGGTGAAAGGGCAAGGAAAAAAGAATTAGAAATATTAAGTGGTGTTTCCTTATCGAAAGATGCAGCTAAGAGAAGGACCCTGGGGAAGGAAAACGATCTTACGTGCTCGAGCCCCGTGGTATTATAAAGCTTTCAATTTAAATTTTCTTACATTAAACAACGATTATTATCGCTAAAAACTCAACTCCGTATAAGTATTTATAACAATTATGAATGATAAATTAGAATTAAGACTGTTTATCTGGCTGCAATGATACACCACTAAGTATTGTTCTCCATATTGATAACTTGATTTGTCAGAGGCAGCAGACCACAGAAATCTCAACATATGAAGCTCGATTCCAAAGAGGGTCACGAATTAACAAAAAAAGGGGCAAAGACACCAAAAGAGAGAGAAAGAGAGAGACTAAAATAGGGCAAACTTATTTGTTGAAATAAAAAAGGAAAAGGTGTATTATTTTAATACCAAAATAAGATACCATTGTAAAAAATGATGAATAACCGCAAATAGCGAATGATCAATAATCGCAAAATTTAAAGGTATTTTAATATTTCTCAAAATTGTAAAATTCTTTGGATGGGGGAGACAAAATTCAATAAAACTCATTAAAAACACGACGCGATTAAAACAGAGGTGGAAGATTATGTCTAAAATACTAAAAGGTTGTAAATATTTCTCTAGATAGTCATTGGAAAAAATTCTGTATCCCCATACCAAATGCAATTTAATTTGATGCATGCATTAAGACGTGAGATTTGAATCTATAGAAGTTGGAAGTTATGTGGGTTGGAGAAGAAGTGGAAAACAGTTGTGACCCCACTTGGAAGGCAAAATAATACCATTCATTTTAACGACGATTTTCTGTCTAGATGTATCGAGAAATGGTGAACACTGCTCAGGCGCTGTGAAGTCATTTTACAAGGTGAAAGGCAAATACTTGGTCATACAGCTAATATTCTATCGACTATCCTAATTCGGCATGAAATCCAAAAATGGTAATAAATCCATTAATTTTTTAATGCAATCTCACTAATAAATAAAATCCAAAAAAATGCTATTCTTCTAAAGTTTCAAGACCTATTATTTTTAAGCAAATTAACACTCTGTGTTATCACATGTATACGAATGCCACTAGCCCCAGTATCAAATTCAAAGCATGGGACTGTAGGCTTTTGTTCAGAGCCTTGGACTAGAGTTGGGTCATTAATAAAAAACTCTAAAAAAACTTTTTAATTACACAAAAAACCTTATGTCGGTATCTAACATTCTGTGTAATCGCATGCATGCGAATGCAACTAGCTCCAGTATCAAATTCAAAGCATGGGACTGTAGGCTTTTGTTCGGAACCTTGGACTAGAGTTGGGCCATTAATAAAAAAAGTCTAAAAAAACTTTTCAATTACATAAAAAGCCGGTATGTCGGTATCTAACATTCTGTGTTATCGCATGTATAACTAGCTCCAGTAGCAAATTCAAAGCATGGGACTGTAGGCTTTCGTTCGGAGCCACGGACTAGAATTGGACCATTAATAAAAAAGTCTAAAAAAACTTTTTTAATTAAACAAAAACTATTTATGCACCCAACATTCAAGAACTTTTATATGCAATCAAAATTATTTTAAAATCCCAAGCCCCTGGCCAGCCATAAGCTTTTAAGGTCTCTGAAACAGAACTAAAATATGTTTCAAATGCACAACATTGTCCTCAACCGTTAAAACAGGGAGAAAAACAAGGTAATCTACCGTAACTGCTATTTTTACGGCTTTTACACATTCATCCACCTATTTTCCTATTTACATCGTCCCTAATGTAATTCCTCTCTTCGTGTAAGCAAACACTGTACACGAGTAAGCAAACATCGAGCGACTCCTGCACTTGCGTATAATACACGAGTGACAGACGTGGACAAAAGGCTAATTTTGCCCAAAATACCCCGCTTCGTCGACGAGCGCTCGATCCGCATTCTGCACGCTACACCGCGATTAAGAGTCGGTATCTAAACTGCGGGTTATTAAGCAAACATTTGCTTTTGGCCATTGGTGCATGCGAAATGTGTCTTCCTGTCGCTAACGCCATTGTAGGGGGTGGATCATCACGAGTGTAAAATGACGGATATGCCTTGCTTACTAATAAGGTAATTCGTGTAGAGATGTGTTTGTTCAAGTCATGCTTTAGTTATGGACATTCAATAAGAAGGCGTGAACTGAAATTTGAGAAAGGCTATTACAGTAAGAGAACAGCCCTTCTTATCGGCCACTCCTCATAATGCCTACTTTTGTTTGGTAAGGAATTTTTAGCCTATAGGCATAATGTTAAAATAACCTCTATTAACGGCCAAACCCCCAAAGCGGCCTGGATGGTCGCCCGTTCGACTTCACTGTTCGCTTTTCTGACTATGGACTTTTAAAGAAAAAACAAAACAAAAAATCATACATTCAAAAGAAACACTGGAAATCAGATCGAAATTAATAATTCTTTTCGCAATGTGAAGAGAAACTTGAACTCGCCCTCTACCGGGTTGGACATTCAAGAGTTCATTTGTGCGTTTCAGGCGCTGATGCAGATTCTGATAAAGAAGCTGCTGATGTGGATTGCAAATTTCAGTAAATGAAACTTTCAGTTCATCAGGCTTTAGAAAAAAAAAGATGATATTATTGACTCAATATTCCTCACTAACTACCCACGAAACGATAAGGAATTTATTTTTTCTATTAAAAAGAAACTGAAAAAATTTATTTGCGATAAAGCTGAAAAAATCCAAGCATGCACAAATGGCACTTTTTTCAAAAGAAATTAGCAATTTTCGAAGTACATTTTATATCTTAGATCAGTGGTTCCCAGCCCTTTTTCACTCGTGTACCCTTTGATTAGTCTTTTTATTTTTGAGTACCCGCTACTGTTATATCACCCTCAAACATCCCTCAGCCCAAAAAAGTTTTTATGAATAACACCAAGGTCTTAGGTTAGCCTAGGGATCCGAAGACTTTAATGAAATTAATTAAAGTGGTAGGACTGATTTTTGACCCAATATTTTATTCCATGTTTTAAAGTAGTATTAGTTCAACGTCAAACGAAGTGAAAACAGCATTGAATTTGAGAGCTAACAATTACTCAATTACTGGTTATTAATCTATTTCTACCTTTTTAAACGCTTTTACTAAGTTCGAAATGTTTCATGTTTGCATGTAAGTTTGGAATTTTTTGTTTGATTTTTCACTCACTTCTTAATGCACTAGAGTTCTGAAATTTTGTATATTTATTGGGTATTGATGACAATACAATAATTTAATAAGTTTAGAGTTCTTGACTATCAATTTTAAAAAAATTCGCAAAATTACCTTTTCACTCGGTTGGTTTCGTGGCGCCATCTATAGTACTTTTGAGAACTATTGGTAAAAGCGTTTATTAAAAAAGTTTTTTACACATCTCTTGTTCTGATTTTGTGAGTGGACTTTCGGTCTCGTACAATTTTCACTTTCGTTTTCCGAAATTCTAGAATATTCTTATGTTTAGTGTTTTCCGCCATTACCAAGATCACTTTCGCGTAGCCCTAGGAATACGCGTACCACAGGTTGGGAACCTCTGCCTTGGATGAGTCTTAAAATTCCCTAAGTTAGAAATAACGAATAAGGGCTTGTTTGAATGCTCATTTAGTACTTCGAAGGACGAAATCCCTTTGGAGTGGCCAATTTCCCTTAGAACAGAGGATAGCCGCAGTAGATTGTTTTCATTGCAATGCAAAGAGGCATTGTCTACTAATGAGATCAAGTGAAAGGCCATAAAAAAATGCCTTTCTACAAGCCGGAAGGCGATGGTAGATCCCCTTTGTTCGGAGATATAAGAAAAGGAAAACTTCACCCCCTCTGCCATTTCCTACTCTAATTTCATAAGGGTTGGAGTTGTGAGGATGGAAGAGAATGCAACTGACGATAGCCTTCCAGCAAGGTGTCACAAGTTTAGGTTGAAAAAGGTGTCTTAGTTGAATCGTTGAAAACCACTATTCAGTCCTTAGCTTTTAAGTAATCACAAAGAAGAAACCCGGACCTGACTCGGAATCCCGGTACTTCTGAAAGACAAGCCGTCGCGAAAGAAACACCGGCACTGTGGCCCACGCAAAATAGCCACCATTACGAGTGGCCCATGCGCCGCCCCACCCCTCGGAGGTACAACGGTTAGCCATCGGAGATGGTTCCTAAGAGCCACACCGCCAATACTATATCCCACCGGGAAGCGAGCCTTTGCTTACTTATACGGTACGTTGTCATCCCCATATTTGAGATGCCTCCGTAAGTGGACTATATCTATCTTAAAACTTTAAATACGAAAGTTTTTCGCTACGATGAGACGACAATTCCCCTAATTAGAATGATCTTTCTATTTTCAATCGTAAGGGAGTTAAGGGAAATAAATATTTCAACCTCGCCATTCCCACCCCTTTGAGCTGGATGGCTCACCTATGAACTCGGCCGATATATTTACACTCCCTGCAACGAGGGTTGGTTTGGGGTTCTGAGTACCATGATCGTTGAAGATCTTCAGAAGGTTCTCATCCCCATATTTGAGGTGCCTCCTTATAGGATACATCTATCGAAAAACTTTAAATACGAAAGTTCTTCGCTACGATAAGACGACAATTCCTCTAATTAGAATTGTCCTTCTATCTTCAACCGTAAGAGAGTTAAGGGAAATAAATATTTCATCCTCGTCATTTCTACCCTTTTGATATGTATGGCTCTTCTATGAACTCGGCCGATATATTTACACTCCCTGCAAGGAGGGGTGGTTTCGGATTCTAGGTACCATGATCGGTGAAGATCTTCAGAAATTCTCCCGAAGTCGCGTCTTGCGGACCATTGTAGTTGAATCTACTTAAACACAGTTATGCAATCGTGAATCAAATTCAAAATGCACAGTTTGAGATAAAGCTGTTTTGGTAAATTGTAATGTTACGTTTTATTAAACATATTAAACCAATTATTGCATTCCAAGTAGTCTCCTGTGCAACAGATTGGAGTTGTTACAGCTTATCATATAAAATGTTGCAGCGCCTATACGCTAAACCTCCCGTGTGAACTCGGCTGATTCGTTTTCAGTTGTTAGCGAGTCGGCAAAAACCGCTTCATGTATTCGCACCCTAAAGCCGAGTATGAACTTGCGAAGCGAACAGTTCGCGAGCCATTTTTTGAAATAATTTTCACAACGAACGAGCCGCGAACCGTGGGAGAGGAACGAACCATCAATCACCGATTGCCATTCGGAGAGGGGGAAGTCTTGGAAGCGACGTGGAAATTCCCTTAATTTGCAGATTGGAATTGGAGGTTAGACGAGGACGAAGATATGCATTCGAATAAATCCCAACACGAATTCCTTCGTGTTCTCCAAAAAACCGACAGAATTGGATCGCCGCGAACTGTTCGCGAAACTTTCGTCCGACGCTAAAAACTGCCCACAAACGTGCGAACAGCTACTCGTGAACCTCAAATATATAAGTAAATATGCACCTTAAGGCGCGATTGTAATGCCAAATTCAATCAAATGCTATTTGGATCCAGATTGTATAACAGCGTCCAATTATTAATACTCAAGTATCTGTTAATGCAGATATCAATGTCATTTAAGATATCTTGTCTATCTCAAGTGTTGCTTCATAAAAATTTTAAAAAAATAATTGCTTTTTTATTCAATTATTAAAACAGAACAAAAACTTTTAACAGATGAGGATATTTATTGTTGTTCCTTAAACCAAAGCTAAACCAAGTTCTTTCGGTAAATTTCCAGAAAGGAAAGAAGTATCAAAGACGTTTCCAATAACATATTCCAACATAAATTCCAGGCAAGCATCAAGATGTACAGAGGATACGTTTTGGACTTATTTCATATCATCAAAACCTGATACGACCGATTGGGCTTAAAATCTGCAATTCAACCCCTCCCCCTAAAAAAAAAAATATTTTTGTGATGTTCAAATATTTGCTAGTTTTATAGAATGATGTACTCACTGCAATCACATTCAGTTGCTATAATAAGGTTCACATCAAAAAGATTTGTGTACATTTTAAATGGAACGAACGAATGGAATAAACTACGTAGAACAGATTCAGAGTCGCATAAATTTTTAAATATGTATTTCTATGCTGTTTTGCATCATTAACAATAACAAATAGATACGAAATCTATTTGTTATTGTTAATGATTTACCAAATTATTTACTGAAAAGCGATATTAAATTGAATTAAGTGGGAATTAATTGAATTATTTCTCGACCTCAAGAATACCCAATTTTTGGGTATTCTTGAGGTCGAGAAATATTTTTTTTCTCCCAAAATGGGAATATACCTCCTCAAATTCTGTTTATAGTCTCCCAAGAAGTACTTTATAAAATATGGTACTTTAGAAATTTTGAAGTACTTTCTTAAAGTGTATTTTCTAACACATCTTTATAAATAAATGTTTTATTGAATGAATTAACCTTGTAAAAACTGCATCGGAAGTAGGTTTGAAAATCTGAACGGCAAGAGAAACTTCTCTCTTCAACTTTCAAGCTCAGGCTTCACTTTATGCTACACGTAGCGCCATCTTGTGCAAGAAAAGCAAACTACCGATGTCACAGTCTGCACACTTTGAAGGTTGGTTTTTCCTTCTTGCCAGAAGGTAGTAGATCATTGGATTTTTCCGAGCGATTACAAATAGTCGTCTTTCACCACTCCTTTCTTTTTTTAAAGAAAGCCAAAATTTTTAAACGGAATAAATAGAATACATCCGTAATCTTCTAATCCTATTTCTTATGTATCTTAAATCATACATCTACAAATAAGAAATATCGGCAAAATCTCGAATTTTCCTTAGTTGTATTTACAAGTATATTTAGTTTTGTAGAATTCATCCAAGACAAGAAATTCATTTTTGTAAATTAGTTGTAATGAGTGGTTTAGTATTTTTTTTAAAATTTAATATATGATTACTAATATGAAACAACGATGCATAATATGCAGTGCCGGATTATCAAATAGGTAAAATAAGCTATTGCCTCGACATTTTATGCAGTGCCGGATTATCAGATTGGTAAAATAGGCTATTGCCTAGGGTGCCCTCAACTTTGTGAGGCCCGAGGTCTCGACATTTTTTTTTTATCTCATTACTTTCAGAATAGCTTTAGTTTTCTCGGTTCTATTTTATTTATAATAGCTATGTACATAAACTTCTTCAAATTAAAATCAAGTATTGTGTATATTTCAGAACATTATTCATAGATTGTTTTCATACTCGTCAGCAGATTAGTGTGGTTTTTAACCATTTTGTTTAAAATTACTTTTAAATTAATATTTTAATTTTTTCGCAGGCAAGATACTGAAACCAAGCTACTAAATGTTTTGTTGTTTCAGTTTGTCAAAATATAATAAAATCAATAAAAAATATTCGGTTTTGGAAGTTGGAGAGGAAGAAGGGGGACTTCCGAAACTTGAATCGCCTGTAGGTAATTTGTCCCTGATAATGTGCGAAACCTGAGCTTTTTAAAAAAATAAATGAATTAAATTGTTGCTTCCTGTCTTCACCAGTCACAAAATTTTCCTTTGTTCCTTCTAGTTTCGTTTCCATGTGATATATAGGAAATGTATATATATTTTATACAGATAAATTTTTCAGTTTTATTTAAGGTAACAAAAAAGTATGTTTTTGCAGTAACTAGTTACAATATAAAGATTTCGTCATCGTCTTAAATATAGTTTCAATCAATACAAATATCAAAACACTACACTTTATTTTTGAAGTGAAACACAAGGATTTGTTTTCGTATTATCATATGTAATTAATATTAAATCTGAAAAATTATGCTTCTACCAATTTATGAAACAAACCATTACGATACTGTTGTAAACCAGTATTTTATTCATTTTTCAACTTTAATTCATTATTTGAATAGCAGTTTATTTCCAGGAGCAAAATTATTCTCGAAAATGCAAGTAATCTTTTCAATAATTTGTAACGACAGAAAGATTCTCGATCAGTCAGCCTCATAGAGAATCGAAGTTAAAAATTAAGAAAAAATAAATTATATTCATTTATTGTAACATGATTGCTATTTTTATTAAATTAGTTAATTAAATTTTATTAAATTTAATTTTAATTAAGGTTTACCAATTTTAAAATTGGAATGAAAGTTACTGTTGTTAATAATTTTTTAATAATTTAAAATTCAAACAAAAATCTTTTCTTAATTTATTTTTTTCTCCATATCTGCATATTTAAAATTGAGGAAGAAGTAGTGAAATAATTTTTAACAATAGACAGGTTTAATGATGTTGAAAAAATACGAGAATGAACTGATGCATATAATTATTTAAATCGTTTCTAAACCAATAAGAGCGATTAAAAATAAATTATTTCAAAATATATTCTTTAGCAATAGAATACTAATATCTATCATTATGTGCTAAAATTATCGAAACCAGAAGGCGTGAATTTCCATGAAAAATTTATTTCAACACCATGAGAAAGTTTCTCAGCTACGGTAAAAAATACTGAATCAACATTCAATAAATAAATCTGTTTCAGATTAGTTTATTACTTTTCGGGTAGCGTTCTTCTAGATAATCTGAAATGTTTTTACGGCTAAACTTTTCAACGTGGCGCCATCTACTGATGCCTTTACGAAACAAATCATGTATTTAGAAATTCATTATCAGATAACCCTAGGAACAGGAAATTGAATGAGACGTAGCTTTGTCTAATGTTTTGACTCACGCAACAAAAAAGTGGGCAAGAATTCTCTAGACTAAACAAAACTTTCTCTGGGAGCTAGAGGCGTGTGAAAGTATTTTTTAACGTTCTTCCTCTAATTTTTTTTCTCTGTTCGAAATGCATGAGTTCGCGTGCAAAAAAATGTTTATGTGTTTCACATAAATTTACTTTTTACCTGACTTTTCCTTCTTCTACTTTTTAATCAAAGGTTTATTCTGTTTGAAGATTTAAGTGCGGGAAGACTTCCGAACGAAAAATCAAACTTTTTTGTATTTATTTTGCTTGTTTGAATTTCTTTTTGAATTAGATTGAAAGCTACGAATGATGTAGAAATCACACACAGTGTCGATTTTTCTTTTCTGATATTTCTTTCTTTCTTTTAACTTTTTTTTTATTTTTTGAGACTTTCCTTGTTGCAGCCCATTTCCTGTTTCTGTGAATGAAAATTTTGTTGAAAATGAGCGTTCTTCAACTATGTGACATAGTTTTCCGAAATCATCGGAAATAATACTTGCTAATTTATCAACATCCTGTCTCTTATTTTATTGTTCCTTATTTTTCTTTTTACAACTGTTGATTGTTATTTTATTTTATTAAAAAAGTGCGGTTATATGTAATTTTAATCCAACTAGATTTGAGTTCTATGATTCGTCCTTATAGGAAGCTTTACTTATTGCAATTCTTTTAAAGTTTTCTCTTTTTTTTTTTTTATTCATTTCTCTTCAGATCGAAATGGTTTTACTGCGTTAATCGGCTGAGTATTTATCAATAAGAGAAATTTAGTAATGTCTTCGATTTTGTAATTCTTTCATTCTAGACGGTTTGTATAATAATTACTCCAATTTCATAGAATGGATTTTTGTTAGACGCTGAAGCATTATGCAGCTGAAAGCTACATTTTCATATCTCTACACTTTTTCTTTTGTCTCCGTATCTCCCCTTTTAACCGCTTAACTTAAAAGCCCGAGAATACTCGTGTATCTATCGTATTTTTAGTCTTAAAACTAAAATTTAATCATTAATTAGCTTTATAATTTTATACAAAAATTACCTAGAATCTATAATCATCTCAAGTTCATATGCCTTCTGAGATGAATGAAAAAGACAGCTCCTTTCCAAAACAGAAGGGAGACTCCTATTAGATAGCAAAGAAAATGAAACAGCCAAGAGGTTAAGAGTTTACATTTCAGATTAAATTACATTTTCTATAGTCAGGAACCACTAAAGTTATTGGTTATGGTGTGGAGAAATTATACGATGTCCATCATATCTGTGATCTTAATTCTGTGAAATGTAACTCTATGTTCAAATTTGTTTAACTCATGGACTTCTTTCTATAGATCTAGGATGCGGAGAAATGATTATTACTTCATTCATTTGTGATTTGGTTACTCGAAGGTATCACGCA
>BGPR01036982.1:0-15305 GCA_013235015.1 Araneus ventricosus
TCAATAGCCTGTCAGTTACGTATTGTATTCAGGTATTTATTTCAGAATTTTATACAATCCTTTATTAATATGTTGCATATATTCTGTTATTTTAGCATAATTTCATTTAAAACTCTGCATGTTATGAAAAAACATGCAAATTTCAGTTTTTTTTAGAAAATTTTATATTTTCTGGAATATACTTGTATTTTTTTACGAAAATCATTTTAAAGCAATATGCATAGTAAACGCAACCATTGATAACCAGCAGGGTAGTCTCCCCTAAACTTTCTCATGTCTCTAATACATGTAAAGAGAAAACTAGAATAATAAAGACGTCAAATAAACTTCGCCGCAAGTATTAAAGTTGGAACCACGTGGTTTGAAGGATCATTTTCAGTAAAATCCTTGCATTCTTTTTGCGCAACAGGACCTGAACAGAGACTCCTAAATGTTTACTTCGCATACAAAATCGCGCCAGAATTGGTTTTGACGACTGCCAGAGCTGGTCCCTTCTTCCTTTGCACATGTCACCAGTAGGCATGCGCAGGCAGTTAGTTTCAAAACTGAACAAGTATGCGATTATACAGACCGACAGACAGTCAACCCTTTGACGGATTTGGCCCAAAATGTTATACGGACCTACATTCATGACGATAAAACTGTGTACCAAATTTTATCCCTCTAGCTATTCAAGTGTTTGAGTTATAGCGTTCACATGACCGCGGACGTACAGATTGACAGACTTCCCGTTGACGGATTTTGTCCAAAATTTGATAGAAACCTATAAATTATGTTTAAAGACCACATACAAAATTTCATCCCCGTAGCTCTAATAGTTTTCGAGTTATCGTGTTCACAGACAGACAGACACACAGACAGACAGACATAATTCCAAAATTGTGTTTTTCGGACTCAGGAAGGTCCAAAACGTGGAGATTCGTCAAAATCTCGAGTTCGAATTTTTTGACGATTACAGTACTTTCTCTTTGTATACTTCGTATACGAGAAAGTAAAAATTGCAAATCATTGTCAGCTTTCTGTGAAAAGGGATGAGTCAAAATCCTCCTTCTCCATGCATTCCGTGGCTGCTTCATTACACCAGATATTTATAGAAAAAGCAAAGCTCTATAGTTTCCTTGGTCAAAAATCAACTAATCCAGATAAAAACATTACTGACATCTTTTATTACCCCTCATCAACAACAGATGCTATCTCACAAGCCGGTGAGAAGATGTTCCTAGGTCAAAGCCATTTCTGATGAACATAATTTGAATAACCGTAGATATGCAGCATTTCTCAAATCATCAACCAAGATCAAAGCTGATCTTTCCTCAATTTCTCCAATCAAAATAGCGGCGGAGCAACATATGTTTAGCAATGTGTTTCTGTTTTGGCACCTTTAATGGTACCAGTACTAAAGGTTCACCTCTGGAAGAAGAGGAGGCGTTCGAACTCGATCATATACTAGAAAAAAAGGGGAAATTTAATTACGAGCAAGTGTAAAAATGGGTTATGCATATTTTTATGTATGTATATATGTATAATATTATGTTATAGAAAGTTATAATATGTTATAGATATATTGTAATAGATAACCGCCATTTTGAAATATAAACTATCATAAAAATAAAGCTAACATTTTCAATTACTTATTGTAATTATGTACTGTTTCAAACTGCTATAATATTCTAAACTATTCATCCTAAGAACAATGTGTAGGACTATTTTTGTAGGAAATTTAATTTAGTTTAATTTTATACCTAAGTTTTTTCGCTAGGATCCACAATTTTCGAGATATTTAAGAAAAACTGAGAAATCCCCCCCCCTTTCAACTCCCGTACCCCCTGAGCACTCTCCACCAGCGGGGACTTTTAGTATGTCGTTTAGGGCATTTTCTCCAACAACTGTGCCGAATTCTGAATTTCAAAACAGCACATTTTTTTTTAAAAAATTTACAATTCATTGACTGGACTACGAGTAGAAGGAAACTTGTGAAGGGGAATGAAAGTGAGGGGAGGAAGGGAGTATAATTGTTCATTAAATGGATTTAGTGCTCCCAACCAGCTCCGACACATAAAATACTATCCTTGTAAAATTATTATATAGGCATGAGGTTATCATGACGGTTGTTGATTCAGCACTTTTAATCGATTTTACCATTACAATAAGGAATTTTAGAAATGTCATCTTTTAAATCCCCCTGTGTCTTCTAAACTATTGATGCTACAAAAACAAAGTAGGACTTTTTTGCAGGAAATTTCATGTAGTTTAATTTTGTTATTGAGTGTTTTTCGATAGAACACATCGTTTTCGAGATATTTAAGAAAAACTGAAAACGCTCCCCTTTTACCCCCTGTACCCCGCGTGCAACCCCCACAGGGGGGGGACTTTCAGTATGTCGTTTAGGACACTACCCCCAACAACTGTACCAAATTTCAAAACTACACCATTTTTTTCTATTCGTCGATTTTTGGCCTTCGTTGACTGGATTATTTTCAATAAACAACTTTGATTATCACAAATTTAATGCTACTAATGCAAATCCATTTAAGAGCATTAATTTTAAATTATTTATAAGTATGGAAAATAATAGTTTAATTTTGAAATTAAAAATTTGTCATAAAAAAGGAGAAAAATCATATCTTTATTGCATATCTTAGGTACTAATTATACACATCTTATACGATTTATGTACATGCAGGTAGGCGTTTAATTTAAAAAAATCTTTCGTCGTCTGAAGTGACGATTGTCTGTGTGCAGCATGATGAATCGAATTAAATTCATTAAATATTTTTTCACTAGTTATTTGACAAAAGAAGTATTTTAGAAGTTTTTCAATGAGTCCATTGCATCTTTTAAGGAAGGTGAAATGATTTCGCCATCGTCCCTAATTATTGTCTATTGTCCCTAATTATTATCTATTGTGATCAATTCCGAAGTAATTCTATCGGTATCACAGTTCACGTACTAGAAAGGTGGAAATTTCTGCAATTTGGAAAGAGGGAAATCAGCCTATAACCGAAACTTTGCATCGTATAAACGAAGTATTCTATCATTAGAATGAGTACGACTGAATCGGGACCGTGATGAAACGACGTTTAAGGTATCCGAACACGTTCGAAAATCGATTTTCGACCAAAATTCCATTTTTTTAAATTTTTGATGTTTTCGATAGTTCATTCATTTACCTTTCTAAAACATATTTACTTTTGTCGGTACTTTAATTAGAAGATGAGATATTAATTGTTTTATAACAAACCGAAAACCGGAAGTGGGCATTTAATTAGCCGAAAGTTGTCATTTAAAGGGACAGAAACCTGTCAAAAATTCTTTTAAACTCCTTTTTTGCAAGCTAATATGATGTCAGTATATTTTTAGGAATTTTTTTTTAAAGTTTAGATACATAATTTGAGCGCGTGGAAAAACTAAAATTTGATTTTTCTCAAAATTAGATTTTATGCATATTTTTCAAACTTCAAACATGATAACTCAAGATATTATCATTCGATTGTTCTGAAATTTTGTGAACACTTTCTTCAAATGTTTCTCTAGTGAATGTACTAGAATAATGTATTGTAACAATATTTTTTTAAATTATGGTCTTTTATTTGAAAAATGACATAGAAAATTTGCTGAAAATCTTATAATGATTGTTGGATTAGCTCTAAAATTTTTATTTATCCAAAGAATGTTAAGATTCTAGTACAAGCACTAGTCCATAGTATGTAGTTTATTTTAGTATTAGTTTTATTTGAATTATTACAAAAGTTTGACCTGTAGCATGTTTGAAGTTTTGGGAAATTTCCTCTAAAAAGCAGCAGAAATTCAAGAATTTTGTAAATTTGTAATAATTTATACTCAAAAATCATACGCTAATATTAATCTTTATTAAATTCGAATCTAAAAAACATATTTTGGTGTTTCTATTTCACAATTTAAGAAAAAAGTGCTCCGAACGTGTTCGGATACCTTAAATGAGAAACGTATAAACGGTACTTTACTGTACTATGTGCTTTATTGTACGTACGTACTAGCTCTCATGTTGCTTCAAACGGGCCTAACCTTTATTGTACGTACTGCAAATAAAAATGCAACCTGAAGTGACTTTTTATTTTGAAATCTTAAATTTATTTCCTGTGATCGTAAGTCGAGGACTAAGTGTACGAGTGCTACTGGCAGTTGTTTTGGGACAATTTCGTCATAATTTATTCAGTATTATTCATGCATCACGTATGGAACACGGTGCAGCAAAAGTTAATTATGATACTTGAAAAAAGGTTTCCTAATCAGTCAAATGAAGCGAAACACTTCTATTGCTGCCATTTCTTAAGAAAGTGTTTCGCTAACGAAAGAATAGCCCAGCAACTTCCATATCAAATTGCTCAAGAACTTCCTCAATTGAAAACACAATTGGAAACGAGATAATAGGCGTTTCAGGAAGCTCATTTCGCTTCGTTACTCCAACGGCGTGGCACGAGTTCGTTTTCTTGACAAACATCAATTATTTACTTTTCTCAACTGACCTTGCCACATGATTTTATAATTACGCATACTTGAATGAAGATTAGCGTTATATTGTGAATTTCGGATCTTCCAGACTCCAAAATCAGGAGTGGCGCTAGAGTTCGCCCGACGGGGGACAGGTCTCCCCAATGGGGGGGGACATTTTCAAAACCAGCGGGAGTGTTCTCCCCTAAACTTTCTCGTATACTTCTCGAAAAAGGTGCTGTTCCCCCCCCCCTCCCCGCGTGGATAAAAAAATTCGAACCTGTTGTAACCCAGGATCCAGTGACTATTAGAAAATATTTAGGTAAAGAATCAAATTCAAAGAGATGCGTTCCGATTAAATGCGTACCGATTTCTACACCTGCTGGCTCAAGGACAAGTCGCATAATCCTTCCGCGTGCACAGATTGCTACCAGTACGTATACGCATGGAGAATCGGATGAAAAAAAGCATCAAGCAGGAGTCAATAAATATCATGCACAGAAGATTGCGTCCAGTACGCATGCGCGTGGAGATAAAGGATTCGTTGGAGATAAGATTATACAGAGAGACAGACAGCCAACCCGTTGACGGATTTGGCCCAAAATTTGATAGAAACCTGCAAATTATGTGTCAAGTTCACATACCAAATTTCATTCCCGTAGCTCTAATAGTTTTTGAGTTACCGTATTCACAGACACACACACAGACAGACATAATTCCAAAATTGTGTCTTTCGACTCGAGGAGGTCTAAAACGTGTAGATTCGTCAAAATCTCGAGTTCGAATTTTTTGACGATTACAATACTTTCTCTTTGTGTACTTCATATACGAGAGAGTAAAAATCTCTTTTCAAAAACCTATTGAAGCATTCAGAAACAGCCAATATCAAGAATCTCTGTGGGACATCCAGGAGTGGCATTAGAGGTCGTTCGACGGGGGAGGGGGGGGGGAGGATCTTCCTGACAGAAGGGGCAGGACCTGCTGTACAAGGGGAGGGGCGTACTGATGACCATCTGAAATTTTCGTCAGTTCTTTATTTATTTATTTGCTGAATAGTGGTTGCGTGAACGGGGCACAAATATTTGCCCCGACTGGGGGTAAAGATTCCGCCCCCCCTGTCGCCACCCCTATCCAAAATACGAAAATCGAAAATCCGAAGACGCCCGAGGTTTATTTCTGCGAAATGGTATTCATATACGAAGTGTATATAGAGGAAGTAGAGTAATCGTCATATAAATGAAATCACACTCAAGATTGCGAAAACATTCAAAGTTTTAGAACTCCTCAAATGCAAAAAAAAGTCATTTTCGAAATTATATCTATTCTGTTCGCGTTATGTGAATATGACATCTCAAAAATGCGATAAGGACGATGAATGTATTTGCCATGGTTGGAATTCCGTCTGGACTGAAATCAGAACGAAAAATCAGAGGGACCTTGAAAGAGACTAGCGAAAAGAACAATGCCTTGCGTAGATTGAAGCCTCGCTTCGAGGGTAGCATAAATTGAAATCTGTTGACTGGGGAAAATCGAAGAGCGACCGACAAGCAGCTGTAGAGAAGGAAAGAAGATCGCTTACCTTCGTTCAGAGTTGGCGTCCATTTAAATACAAGCGAATGGCGTGCCTGTATTTTTCGATTAAAACGGGTGGGGGAAAAAAACGGTTTGGCATGACTATACTTCAGGTGAATGGCAGGCTTTAGAGAAAGATATTTCGGCAATCAAGCTGGAAGCATTGTTTTTACTTTCTCGTATACAAAGTATACAAAGAGAAAGTATTGTAATCGTCAAAAAATTCGAACTCGAGATTTTGGCGATTCTCCACGTTTTAGACCTCCCTGAGTCCGAAAACACAATTTTGGAATTGTGTCTGTGAACACGATAACTCGAAAACTATTAGAGCTACGGGGATGAACTTGATATGTGATCTTGACGCATAATTTGTAGGTTTCTATCGAAGTTTGGACAAAATCCGTCTACGGGAAGTCTGTCTGTCCGCGTTCATGTGAACATTATAACTCACAAACTTGAATAGCTAGGTGGAAAAAATTTGGTACACATTTCTATCCTCAGTAGGATCAATCAATGTAGTATATATATATATATACTCAGTATCAATGTAGGCTTGTATCAAATTTTAGACCAAATCCTTTGAAGGGTTGACTGCCTGTCGGTCTGTATAATCGCATACTTTCGAATGCAATAACTTCTTTAAAAAATTACTTAGAAAAATGAAATTTTGTATATGTCCTTCTAACCTTAATTGTAGATTTGTGTTAAATTTTTGTGTCAATCGGTTACAAAATATGCGTTCAAATTGCATATTCGGTTGCAATTGCTATTGTGTATTGGCGACAGTATACTGCCGCCAAGCGGTTGCTTACTGTATGATTTCCTTTCGCCTAGGCGCAGTCTAAGAAAGAAATAGTAGCGAGCGGCAAACGCGATTTTCGGAAATTATGGCAACCCCCTAAATTGAAACTTCGGTTTGTCATTCTTCAGATGGACGAGATGGAACCAGAGGTGTGGTGAAATCTTGTGTGTTATCTATAATAAAATTTCTTACTCAAAAACGTTAAATGAAATCTTACTAGTTGCGGTACCCTCAGCGCGCATAAAACATGCGAAAATACGCAACTTTTATGCGTGCGGAATGAGGGCCAAAATGCACTTTTTTTTTGCAAAATATCAAGTTTTTGGGAATAAATAAATTTTATGTTTCATTGTATATCACCATTGATAATTTTTTTTTCAAAATACCCAGGGCTTGGGTAAATACCCCAAAAATATTTACCTACCCGCTGGGTATTTACCCACCCCATATTACTTACCCGCTGGGTATTTACCCACCCCATATTACTGGTCGTATGCGAGAAAGTTTCGGGGAGGCCACTCCCGCTGGTTTGATTTCAAGACAGGAAAAAATTCTTTTTCACCGTCCAACAGGTAATATCGATTACTTCCTGTCATAAAACATGTGCTTATTTTACTTGTTTTCAATCAATGTTAAGCATTTCTCTCGCATATATATCTATTTAAACACGTCAAATTTGACGGGAAATCTCTCGAATGAAGAGACAATTTGCACCCGTCATACCATGACGGGTGATTTTCTAGTTTACAAATAGGAAACGTCGATATTGGTAACACTGAGATTCTATTCAACCAGTATGTATATTTACAAGATTATTTAGAGAAAAATAATACCAACCAAAACTGTGAAGCAAACTATGAAATTGAGTATGGAAGAGAAATGGCTGAAGTCTCTTGCAGATACAAAGTATACAGATAGGATGCCATGTCTAACAAAGCTATGCGAATACGTATTTGCCATTCCAACCCACAATGTAAATGTGGAGAGAATATTTTTCCTAATGTCAACTCACTGTACAAATCAGAATAGGAAGTGTCGGACGGAAGAAACAGGTTGACAGTGGAGACAAATTGAAGTAATTTTGATTTGTCATTATAATTTTAATATGGCTTGCACCCAATTTTATAATTATGTAAAAAAAAGTAAATGATATAACTAAGAAAGTAAAATCAATTTTAAAATTTGTCTAGGCTAAAAAGGCCTAGCCTTCCATTTTTAAATTATGTAAAAAAAGGAAATGATATAACAAAGAAAGTAAAATCAATTTTAAAATGTGTCTAGGCTAAAAAGGCCTAGCCTTGCATTTTTTAATTATGTGAAAAAGGAAATGATATAACAAAGAAAGTAAAATCAATTTTAAAATTTGTCTAGGCTAAAAAGGCCTAGCCTTGCATTTTTTAATTATGTGAAAAAGGAAATGATATAACTAAGGAAGTAAAATCAATTTTAAAATTTGTCTAGGCTAAAAAGGCCTAGCCTTGCATTTTATAATTATGTGAAAAAAGGGAAATTATATAACTAAGAAAATAAAATCAATTTTAAAATTTGTCTAGGCTACAAAAAGGCCTAGCCTTGCATTTTTTTAAACTCTTCTACGTGTTCATTTTATTAGGATGCTTAAAGATTATTCATTTTTTATCACAGTAAAATAAACCATTACCTACACACGTTTTTATGTTTTATTTATTTAGCACTTGAACGTCCGTATCAATGCTTGACAATTATGACAACCCTATATATAGTGGGTCAAGCGTAGGGAAGGTTAAAGCCTACCGGTTTAAAACAAAAACTGTTTTTTTTAGGTTAACCGGTTTTTTCGGTTATTTTTTTGCCCGGTTTATACCGGTTATTTTTTTAAAAAATCCAAAAACCGGGTCGGAAGATAGGCTCGATTTTAGGTTCGACTAGACTAAAATTTACCAAGTTATAAAACTTTGAATTTCATCATCTTAGGCCAATCACCGACACCCGCTTCCTCGAGACGTCTGTTGGTTGGCGGATTACTGTAAGAGTCTTTATGAACCGATAAATATTGGTCAATGGATTGATTTCCTGCAGAAACAATACTAATAAAAAATTTCCGTCTGTTTTTTTGTAGCCAAAAAATATTTATCTTTAGTCGGAAGTTCTGTGGCGTCCGAAAGATTAGTATCTGCGTTGAATGATGTTGTTTCCGATGAGAGGTGTCGACTCACGGATCAACACATTGCTGAAAGAGTCTTTATGAGCAGATTAGATGATAAATATTGGCCAATGAATTAATTTCTTGTGAAAACAATGCTAATAAAAATTTTGTCTATAATACTTACTTATTGCAATAATTACTCATTTATTATTATCACATGTTGTATTAATTGCTTATTTATAATCATTACTTATTACATTAATTAATTATTGTAATAATTTTTATTTATTGTATAGTATTATTAATAATAAATTCTCTCCGCAAACGTTGCTTTAAAAAAAACCAGATTAAACCGGAGGTGAAAAAAACCGGTTTAACCGGAAACCGGTTTTTTTTTTTTTTGCAATGAGCGCCATCCCTAGTGAAACGTCCTTGGTGCGGAAGTTTGGAGACAGGATGCCAGCTCAGGTGTCGTCCTCGTCATCTGACCGCGGTTCAAAATGACAAGGTCCATCACAAAATAGCCCTCTTGGTGCTTTAAAACGAGACGTTAATATAACTAAACTAACTCGGTTACTTTCTGTAATATAGTTAACACCGGAATACATCAAAGTTAGTTAAAATACGAAAAATCAACAGACAATCGTTTGAGAAGTTGAGAACTTTATTAGATGGCCTTCACGATTTAAAATGATCTTGTATCCTGTTATTCTAACATGTTTTAAATCTTTAACGTTTAAACTTCAGTTAGTTATCTATAACACTTTGATTTTTTTTATTAAATTCTGTTAATGGCTGTGATTCTGCTTCTATATCAAATTGAATTTCATGGTGCTTGCGACATGTTTCATAGTCAGTGTCATCTCAAGTTGACAGTGCAGAGAATGAATGCTACGCGATGTATCAGTACGCCCAGATAAATACAGTCGACGCTCGTTATAACGACCCTCTGCGTCCCACATCAAATGGTCTTTATAACGAGTGGTCGCTATAGTGGATATAATTAAAAAATGTACACGTGCACGCTCAGCAGTTCCCTAAAAATAGGCGATTTTTAAAGAGATTCCAACTAAATACTCAAATTATTATTTTTTTTATCATTGGTACTAAAAATAAAATTTTATCAATTAAAAATGTATTGCTAAAACAGGTTTTGAAGTAGAAAATAAAGGGTGTTATATACTTACAAAACATTTATTTTCTAAAGAAAAAATCAGAAATGGTTGTTTGTCTTTTCTGCATATGTGATTCTTGCAAAACATAATTTTCCATTTCAGTTAAAGATGATAAGTACAGTTGTGTATTTTCGTGCCTTTCAAAAAACATTTTCTCAGTAGTACTTGAAAATTTTTTTATTTTAATTTCCGCGCTGTGGTGAGTGGTAATTCCCCCTCCCCCGTCAAAGTTGAACTGTAACACTGAAGATTCTACATCCACGAAGTTTGGCAATACAATATTAAGGTCATTTACGTTTAGAAACATGTTCTTTCTGGAAAAATACCGGGAATTCGGACGTTGTATTGGGATTAGACGACATTGGACGGTCGTTATACCGGAAGTAAAATAACATAGTGCATAGGGAAACACAGTTGGGGATTTTATCACTGGTCGTTATAATGGAATGGTCTTTATAATGTGTGGTCGTTATAACGAGCATCGACTGTAGTTCTTAATATTAAGGTGACCAACCATCCACCTGTAGGGAGGACATTCCTTCTTTTGTAATTTCTGTCCTCCCTTGAAAAGTGCCCACCTAAATGTCCTGCTTTTGTAATTTCTGTCCTCCTTTGAAAGTGTCCTCCTAAATGTCTTCCTTTTGTAATTTCTGTCCTCCCTTGAAAAGTGTCCTCCAGAATGTCCTCCTTTTGTAATTTCTGTCCTCCCTTGAAAAGTGTCTCTAAATGTCCTTCCTTTTGTAATTTCTGTCACTCCCTTGAAAAGTGCCCAGCTATGTCCTGTAATTTCTGTCCTCCCTTGAAAAGAGTCCTCCTTTTGTAATTTCTGTCCTCCCTTGAAAAGTGTCCTCCTAAATGTCCTCTTATTGTAATTTCTGTCCTCCCTTGAAAAGAGTCCTCCTTTTGTGTTTACTTTGTCCTCCCTTGATATGTCCTCCTAAATCGTCCTCCTTTTTGTAATTTCTGTCCTCCTTGAAAGAAAAGAGTCCTCCTTTTTGTAATTTCTGTCACTCCATGAAAGTGTCCTCCTAAATGTCCTCTTATTGTAATTTCTGTCCTCCTTGAAAAGGTCTCCTTTTGTAATTTCTGTCCTCCTTGAAAGAGTGTCCTCCTCAAATGTCTCCTTTTGTGTTCTGTCACTCCATGAAAGATTGCTGCACTCGCTTTGTAGTTTCTGTCCTCCTTGAAGTGTCCTCGTTTGTAATTTCTGTCCTCCCTTAGAAAGTGTCCTCCTAATCCTTTTTTGTAATTTCTGTCCTCCCTTGAAAAATTCCTAAATGTCCTCCTTTTTAGATTTCTGTCCTCCCTTGAAAAGTGTCCTAAATGTCCTCCTTTTTGTAATTTCTGTCCTCCCTTGAAAAGTGTCTCCTAAAATGTCCTCCTTTTGTTGTTCTGTGTCCTCCTTGAAAATGCCTCTAGTAATCCTCCTTTGTAATTTCTCCTCCCTTGAAAGTGTCTCTCAAATGTCACTCCCTTTTGTAATTTCTGTCCTCCCTTGAAAAGTGCCCTCCTAAATGTCCTCCTTTTGTAATTTCTGTCCTTCCTTGAAAAGTGTCCTCCTGAATGTCCTCCTTTTGTAATTTCTGTCCTCCCTTGAAAAGTGTCCTCCTAAATGTCCTCCTTTTTCGGAATTTTAAGACTAATCTGCAAATCTCCGTATTCGATCGATGATAATAGGGTTTTTTAGATTGCTGAGGAGTTCTGGACGAGTGAGAAAACGAGATTGAGTGTTGATATTCTAGTCGCAGCACTCACTGTAAAATTCAATATGAAGCATATTTCATGTTCAGATAACTCCAATATATTGTCGAAAGATAGTACATTGGCAAAAAATATTCATTCAATGGAAAAGTACTCATTTAAATAATGATAACTAATAGGCATGCACACCACCACACAAAAAACATAATAACAATATAAAATATTATATATGTTTTTATTATGCATTGATCATATTATGGTGTATACTTAGGGTTACCATAATGTTTTTAGCTGAAATCCGGACACGCAGTGTTTTAAGAAAGATCTTTGAGAGGGGAAAGGTCTATCTATACTTACAAAAGGCAACGCTTGTGTGCGTGTCCGCGATGTCCAGCCGAATCTATCGCACTTACAGCCATGAAATTTGGCACACAGGTAGTCGTAATGGTGACTGAATATACCTCGGAGCCGGAATTTAAAAATTTAATCTAGAATTTTTTTTATTTTATATTTTGTGTTGTTTTGGGTGATTTTTCGCACTCATTTCTCAATAGCATGGCTTCGAATAATTGTGTGAAAAAAACAGTTACACCATCGGGAAGAACAAACGATTTCCGTTCTAATGAAGTTTGTTACGTATGTCTAACTTAATTTACTGAATTTTGAGAAATTTTTGAAAAATAATCACTTTTATGGTAAGTTTTAATAAGGATTTCTTCAAATTCTCGCATCTGACCTTCTAACATCTCTATAATTTTCATTCTTTTCAGCTTATGACCGGAACGTTTCTGACGGATTTTAAACAAGAACGGTTTAAATATCTTATTACGTTTTTTTTAAATAATTTTTCCCTGATCAGTTCAAACAGTTTTTTTGCCAGCGAGATTTAACAGTGAGAGTTTCTCCGAACGATCCCAGAATCATTGTTGCAATTTCGTTGGCTGGTGAGTGACCTTCCTCGCGGCAGGTGACGTCATATGATTTCATTCCCAGCATGCATTTCTGCAATCCGATTCCTTCCGGCAGGTGACGTCATTACATTCACTTCATTGTCGAGAGGAAAAAAAAAACGGGAAAATCGATAATGTGTATCTTTTGTTTTCAAAACTTTTTCGTGTCAATGTGCGAATTTTCCCCCATTTTGTTGAAGTCCTGATTCCACTGGCAACGCCGTGCGCGTACTGTTAGTAAATAAATAAACCCACTTATTTATTTTTCTCCGTCGAACTTTAAAACACTCCAAAACCTTTGAGTGAGTGGGCCGACGTTATTTTTAGAAAGAGAAAACCACTTATTTTACAATGCAATGAAATCGTATAACTCTGTTTTTTAACTAGTTTTGCTATTATTTTAGAATGTTAACATGCTTATATTGTCAGAAAAGAATTAATCGATTTTAAAATATTTAGAATGCTATTGTTTAGTAAAATTTTAATAAAATTTTTATAAAAAATTGAATAAATGATAATTACATACAGCACTTTTATTGTAGTTACTCTTTTTCAGTAACCATATACACATATTTCATCTTTCTCGAATTTTTATCACAGAACAACAATAAAAAAAGAGGCAGAGAGAGAGAGAAAACATCTCTCCCCCAAAGTTAAATAAGATACAATCAACATGCAATAAAAATGAAAACGCAAAAAAGACATTCGTTAACAATAAAATCGTCGAAATTGTCGAGCTCCTTATTAATGTATACAGTAGGGCGGGCCGAAAAAGTCGAAGTATCTTTAACCTTTTTGCGGTAGTGCAGAAAAGTTGCGAACACCCATCATTAAAAAGTATGCAAAATCTTATAACTCTGAAGTGATATCTTCTGCCGCCTAAAATGGTCAGAAAGTTGAGAAAATTGAACTAAAAATGGTCAAAATTCAAAAATTAATAAAAAAATCACAGATTTCGTTGATCGGTTTGCGGTAGTGCTTAAAAGTTACTATTTATTAGCAACAACATCTTTACAAAATTTTAGAATTATAGGTTAATATCTTCTGCCGCCTCAAAGGCGCTGAATTTTGGAAATTTAAGGCGAAATTTTAAATAAATACACGTTTTACTGATGTCATTATAATGCGAATAAAAACTTGATTCAACCTTTGAAACATACAAAATTGCAAAAGCTCTATTTTTTGTAATCTTTTTCAGACTCAAATTGTGGCATTTGTTTTCTGGATTCTAGTGTAACTCTGATAAATCCATCCCTGTTCTGGGGTCCAACTCTTTTTCTGGAGGCTTCAGTGACGAGTTTGACAATTCGCTCAACTGCTTGCGTGTGTGAAGGAAATTTAATAAAGTCCCTACCGTCCATTGGTACATCGTCCTGTCTCATCGCCAGAAGTTCATGAGAACCGATTTGTCTGAGGCTAGGCGGTGTATCATAAAAGCTTATCAGTGAATGAGATCTTACGTAGTCTGTAGCCTGAAAAGTTAACGGCAGGCATAACGAATCTACGAAATTTCCTTCTGGGCCAATTTCAGCATTTAGAATATGTGTAAACTTCAATACACTATAGGATGATTTTAGCAACTTATTTCTTCTGGAATGTGATTTAACGTGAACATTCGGAGTAAGGTTTAATGGTGTAATTGCAGGTTTGAATTGAACTTCACGACCAATCGGATTATCTGCTTACTTCATTTCAACGAGTTTCCATTACGGACACCTATTTGAGCGCAAGTGTTCTGGTGCCCTCGTCTTCACACCGGGGGGACACAGATCAGAAACCTGAGAATGCGAGAAGCTGCACCACGTTTTTTTACTAGTACTTTGGAATGTGAATTGCCAGGCATTGATCCCAAGCTGTGATCAGAAATACTTATTAGACATTTGCACAGCCATTAGTTCTGGCGTTGGTTCTTCAGATATAGCGACGAGTTAACCGGACAAGTTGAATTTGGCCCGCTGGCTAACAAATGG
This sequence comes from Araneus ventricosus, assembly GCA_013235015.1. NCBI lineage: Eukaryota > Metazoa > Arthropoda > Arachnida > Araneae > Araneidae > Araneus > Araneus ventricosus. Next base: position 14,766 of record BGPR01036982.1, read on the forward strand.
AACATTGAGGCTTTTTATATCAACATCAAACCCATCAAATGAGTTGATAACTTTCGTTGTATTAATTTAAGAGTTTGCACACACTCATGGTTCCGAATTACATTCATCAATACATTGAGGATTGTGCTAGACACTTGAGACATTTCATCAGCTCATCTCGATACTCGCCTAAGAAGTAATGTAAATATAACTGAACTAGTTATTTCTAACGTTTACTTTCAGGCTCCAGAAAACATGCTTCTGCTATGTTAACTGATGAGAGATGCCATGTTAGAACCCTGTGGTACCGGCGAATTACCGGTCAAGGGTAATTGGCCTGTGATGGTAATTTTCGTTGTGTTCGTAGATTCGTTCCCAGATAGCAAAAGAAGGCTGCGGAAAGGTTATTTCAATTCTTTTCATAGGCTATCCGCGAAAGTGACATTTCCGCGCAAAATCCGTTTTCTGAAACCATTGCCGCAAGGTTCAATATAGGGAAAAGTTTTTTTCATGAACTACCTACCGACAAGGTTTAGCAATACGTAACTGAACGAAGTACTC
>BGPR01036984.1:159-15305 GCA_013235015.1 Araneus ventricosus
CCACAGCCTACTTTGTATAATATGCTCAAAATTTAACTCCCTGTATTTACAAAATAAATACATTTACTTATTAATAAAGTTACATCAAAAATGTACAGGAACAAAGCTGAAGAAAATTTCACGCCCGAGAATGGCGGTAGTCTTCAAATCTCTTTAGCATGAACCGTTTGACTGGAATCGGAGAAAAGACATAGTTTTAAGAAAAGAGAAAAACGAGATTAGATAGGAAAAAGCAACTCTCAACATGGGACTATGATCTTACCCCTCTTTTTTTATGCGAATTATTTACACGAATCTTTGCTTTCGTCAGTATTCGCGAAACTTCAATTAAATGTCTGATTTTATCAGTACTAACAAAATTACAATATTAATTCTCTGTTTTTATCAGCTTTAACAAAATTGTAATTAAATGTCTGCTTTTATCAGTATTAATAAAATTACAATTAAATTTCTAGTGCTTACCAACACAATTAACCGAGCGAAGCGAGGTCTCCGTTTTAACTCGACCGTTCAACATTTTGTCCGTCTGTAAATTTGTTTGTAACGCAATAACGGCCAAACTCGTGATTTGATTTTTTTCGAATTTGGCATAAATGTTCCTTGAAGCAATACAAAAATCATGTATATGTGAAACGATGTATAAATTCGTTTCAAAATGAGGACCGTTTTACTAATTTTAATGTTTTGACAAGTCAATGGCGAGTTTGACACCATTAAATCATTTTGATAAAGGTGAGAAATTTAATTATAATTTTGTTAATACTGAAAAAAGCAAAAACTTAATCGTAATTTTGTTAATATGATAATAGCAGACATTTAATTGTAATTTTTTTTAATACTGATGGAAACAAAGTTTCGTGTAAATAATTCTCATTGAAAGGAGAGAGATAGAATCATAATTCTAGGTTGAGTTTTTTTTCTTGCTTATTCACATCTAATCTTGTTTCTCTCTTTTCGTAAAAGTTTTCCCAGCGATTCTAACAAACGTTTCAGGTTATAAAGTTTTGAAGAAAAACTTCAGTTATTTATGAAACTGTTTTTTTGCGTATTTATCACGAAAATTCTCATATTGATATGATAAATACAAATCTCATTGTTTTATCAAGATACATCTTCCATCTTCATGTGCTTTTGTCAGTGTTAAGGCTATGATAGTAAAAATACTCTTTGGATAAATTAATGTCTTGTGAGAATTTATTTCACTTGATTTTCATTGCACTGCTTCATTTTTTTGCCACACTGGCTTCTGCATTTGTTTTGAAAAGTTTTTTTTATTTGTTTGGGAGTAAAATTAGAACACGATTTTGGTGTGCAATACTGTACATTGATTGTAAATATAGCTTTGCAAGCAGTGCATATATAGGAGCAAAGAAATACATATTCGAGTGTAAAATTATGATGCCAGATTTCCGTGCAAACAATGCTGACATCACAAGGAATAATGACATTGGATAAACTTTTAAAGACTACGATGAAAAGAAAATCTTATTTTTTTTTTTATTTGCGAGCGTCGAGATCTACTCTTGACAGAACTGCTAGTTTAAATGTTTTACAAACTCGCCACTATCTCGCCAAACCATTTAAACTCTTAAAACGGACACCATCCTGGAATAGAATCAAAAAATAAAAATTCCTATTTATGCATCGTTTTTTATGGCCTCAAGGAACTTTCATGCCAAATTCGAAGAAAATCGAACGGTGCGTTTGATCGTGACTGCGTAACAAACAAATTTCTAAACAGAAGAAATGCTGAACGGTCAGTTGGAAACCTTACTACTCTCGGTAAAAAGTATATTTCATTATATAATATTTTTTGATGAAAGCCTTTACCAAAGTTCATAAAATTAATAATTATGATTTTATATTAATTTAGCAGCATAGGATTATGTTTTCTAGTTTTTAGTAGCAACAAAAAAGGGTTCTTTTCCCTCAACATTGCATGAAAGTATTTATGGGGGGAAATGTATGCTGGAAAAAAACGCATGAATGACTTTAGATGCTTTCTTTCTTAACAATAGGCACTGAGGTTGAAAGTTTTAAAGCAAATTATTTTCAAAACCGTTGGGAAAAATAAGAGAATACCCTCTGTAAATTAAACGAATAAGGTGGATATTTTTCCAATATTTATTTTATCCTTACACACTTGATATGTTGTATCCAGGCCAATTTGCTTCTGTTAATCCTGGTTCAGCTTCCCCATTTCCCTAAAGAGCAAATACTCCACTCTTTCAAGGTTAAATTTTCTCAATAAAGTAATAAAGTTAAGCTTAATTTTTCTTTCATACACAATGACCGAAGGACCGTATTCATTTGTATCATTTTGGTTATACTGTTATTTGGATCTTGAATGGATCACGATTTCCCTGTTTCTAAACTAGATTGAAAATTATTGATATCTCTTTGGATCTAAACTACTACGCGGTGATTTGTTGAATCTCCGAGATATTTACTGATATTTTAACCCTTCACCATACGAAATATCTTCTACCTTCTAATTAAATGCAATAGATGTTTTGGGAGAATCATTTTTATTTGGTTCTATGTCAGAACATTTAGGGTGACCGAGATATTTGAATCAAAGTTATTTTAGTAATTTATATTTATTGAACCTAATGACTTTATAACAGCTTTCAGTATCAAAAAGTATCAAAAATTCTTTAATCTGATGCATAAGTGAACTTGAACGGATTATAAGGGCCCCGTATTTGCAGTCCAAATGTTTCTCATATTCTTAGCAGTTTGCCAATAATTCTGAAAAAGATCATTAACCGGCGTAGAAATCCAGATTCAATTATTCCATAATGCTTGACTGATGGCACTATTATAACGTTGCATATAAATGTAATTTCTCTCCGTTGATCAAGTATCTCAACTTGTTCTCGAGCGTTGCATATACAGGGCTACTATAAAGGATTCATTCATTTTCAAAACGCTATATATTCAAAAGTATTACACGTAGAAATACGAGTGATATATGAAAATAACCGCAAACTCATCAGGTTGTCTGCACACTCTACAAATGTTCTATGTTCACTTCTTGGGTCGCACGACACACGTCCAGGAGAACTCGTTCCACACATTTTGTAGCGTCATCCTGCAAATGGTCATCAATGTAGCATGGATCCGTTCCCTGATCTCTTCAAATCTTTTTGGTAGAGGGGTACAAAAACAAGGTCCTTAATGTACCCCAAAGGAAGAAGTCACAAGGCGTTAAATCAGGTGACCTAAGGGGTCCAAGGGAACAAAGCGAGGTCATCCTCACCAACAAGCCCAATTTAGCTTTGCAGAAGTTCATCGTTGAAATATCGATGAACGTGAATGTCCCAATAAGGCCTGGTGCACACTAGCAGATTTGTGTCGTTGGAGCTTCTTCTTCTTGATTACGGGACACCTCACCCCTGGTCCCGGAGTATGTGTCGTTGGAGCTTCTTCTTCTTGATTACGGGACACCTCATCCCTGGTCCCGGAGTATGTGTCGTTGGAGCTATAAAAACAACAATAGTAACCCACATGCCCCCTGTGGAGACACACAGGGGGAATGGGGGTTACTATTGTTATTTTTATAGATTCAACGACACGAAACGGATAGTGTGCACCGAGCCTAAGGGGGTGCTCCGTCTTGTTGGAAGAAAAAATCCCTAGAATTATCAGCCAGTTCCGGAAAGAACCATAACGGATCCATACTGCCTTGATGACCATTGATAGGGAGAGGATACAAAATGTGTGGAACGAGTTCGACTACCGACTGGACGTGTGTTGTGTGACCTAGGCGCCGAGCTTAGAACATTTGTAGAGTGTGTGCGGTTATTTTTGTACATCACTCACATATTTGCACGTGCAATGCCTTTGAATATATAGCGTTTTGAAAATGAATGCATCTTTTATAGTAGCCTTGTATATAACGATTGAAATTTTACTACGATTTCATACAGAAAATGTAAAACATCTCTCGATGTTGGAAGTTTAATTAGTTTTAAGATAAGTTGTTGACTTAGAAGAAAGACTGTTAAGTGGAATCCTCTGTTTTCTTATTTCTCAAAGTTCCTTTATGCTGAAACTTTTTAAAGGCACTTTCACTAATTTTGTATATTTGCACATTTAAAAATTAGAGCCTTAGTTTATATCGTCCCACTTGTATTTAAAGCTCAAAAGCCACGAAGGATCTTATTGTATTAACATTACTTTATAAAATTCTTTTGTTATGTTGATAAGCAGCAACATTAAGGCACTTCACAAATTTCGCTACATTATACATTTTTCACTTTTATCATTCTGTCTTAAACTTCATAAATTTTAAATTTTAGTCATTCTATTCATATCATATAATGCGTTATTTTTATAGCAGAAATATTTCCTTTGAAGAAGGTTACATTACAGTAAAAAGGTGAGGAAAAGTTGTTTATTCATGTAATAATTCCTCCTCATTCCGATAAGCTCTAAATTAGCTAGATAGTTTGTTTATCCTTAGCAGATGACTTGGACAGGGCCAGCCTAATAGTTTTGCAAATGTTTCAGAAAATGTGTTTGGATTAGGTTTAAACACCCTCATAAGTTCGTCCTTTTTAATCGTATACTTAGCCGTTTTAATAAAGCTTATTTTTCATTCATGACCCAGAGAGTTTCGTTAAGTGCCAACATCAGAGTCATGTTTGATTAAGAAAGCAATTAAAGACTGCTTAAAGCAGTTTACTTTTTTGTAAAAAAAGTGGAGTATTTAACAATTAACTTCCGAAATGAAAAGGGGTTTAAAAATTAATCCTTAGAAAATGAATAACAAGGATTACAAGCTTTAAAATTTATAAAATGTTCATATTTCTTGGATTAATAATAAGTTAATTTAAAGAGCGTACAACGTTCATAAACTTGTTTGTAAGATTAATTACAAGATTATATATTAGGATACTAAATTAGGGAAAGAAAACACAGCAATCTCATATTAATAAAAAAAAATAAGGAAGATAAATAGACACCGTCACAATATTTGAAAAATCACTTTAAATGCCCTTAAGGAAATTAGAAATTCCTAGGAACTCTAAAACAAGATTTTGCCTCCGCTGGATTTTGACCTTTAAAGTGTATATAATTGTATTGTGAATATTTTTAAGATCAAATAGTACCTTTGCAAAAAATAACCCCAAGATAATCCGCCATGGCTGGTTTCCAACAGTGCGCTAACATTCTAATCTATGTAAAACCTTGTCTCAATAATATTTCGGTGACTTTCTCACTAATTTAGATGCAAATGGGGGGAGGGCACAGAGAGCAGTTGGTAAAGTCTTGGTTTCCTGATCGGAAGGCCGGGATGGAGACCCGATTCTATCGAAGATTCGCGGTGTAAGCGGGATAGGGGTTCATTATATCCGTTCGGGTAAAACGCTTTTCTGCTGATGGGGTATGGAATTGAGAAAGGGGTAGGTTGATAGCTGATATCATCTTGGGCATCTGATTACAGTTCAAAATTACGAGTTTCGCTCTCTAGATATCACTAGTCTAGCTTTATCAGGACATTAATCTGAACAAACTAAAATTTAAATGAACATGGGGTAATTGACTAACAAAAACTCAACTTGAAGCGTGAACGAATAAACTTTCGAAACCAGTGTCCACCGAAGACCTGCCCTGTTTGTTGGGTGCATTTGTGTTCGAACGTCGAATGATGTTTTTTATGAGCTAGAATCAATGATGTCTTTTATGAGCTATAAATCAAGCTATGCCTTTTAAGACCCATAATCTTGGCGGTTTTTGTTTTAAGTGGTTCATTGGTACGGTCTTTATTATCAAGTCTATTGGCCAACGCCAATCCGTAGCCAGTGCATATTTGCAGAAATTTTGGGCGGTTGTCACGACGAGTAAGTGACACCCGTATATGGTAAAGTAGATATTATTAACTGTGGTGCCGTAAATTAAATGAAGAAAAACTAATTTTAGCAAAACCATTTTTAATTCAACGCCTTACCATTATTCGTTTATAAAGAATAATTTATTTTTAAGACGCTTGGAACTACTTTTTGACGAATATATTTTTTTAAAAAATTGCCATAAGAGTGCGAATGATCAAACAATAGACGTCATCTGATATAAAAAATTCTACAATAATTATGGTGATAATAAAAAAAGACCTTTATAATTAAAAATCTTCAATATTAAAGTAATACAAAATAATGATATAATTCTTTGTTTTGATTAATTAGCAGGATATTTGTGAATTTTTTTAAAGAAAATTTCATATATTCCATATGAGCAGACTCAGATTATGTGCACGAAATATACAACAATAATTTTTCTAAACGATTTATGACAGTTGAATTAACTTCAGTGACATAACTTGTATGACCGCCAAAATTTCTCAAGTTATGGTAACACATCATGGCTTCTTCCTTATGGGTGAAGGAAGAAACTGCAGAACAAATTTCATTAAATAAATGTAATAAGTTGTTTAAAGCAAATGGCATTTAAAAGTTAAAGAAAATATAATTATTTGCACATTTCATAACATAGCTGATGATGGAACTAGATAGGTTGTGAGGAATCAGCTAGTTGTCTAATTTTTCCTGCGGGATACACATATACTAAAACAAATTGAATATTTAAGTTTCTGAGATTTTCAAGTGCAAATAATTCATTTTACGTTAGCTTTATGAGACTAAAGAAAAAGCCGTCGTTCTTCTTCTCTTCATTGAGACCATCTAGGAAATTTCTCTTTTCGTTCAATAACTCTTCTGATTCATTTTAATCCCCGCTTATAAATTATGCGAAGTTCTGGAACAGAGCTTCTTTTTAAGATCCGAGAATTAATAAAATACTAGAGAATAAAGTTAAATGAATTTCAAACCTTGAACGTCCAAGAGGTCTTTGGGATATTTCTCCCTTTTGAGTTATGGAAGAAAAATTTCAACGACAGGACTTCTCAGCGTGGCTCTTGAATAAATAATTAAGAATTTTTTCACATTAATGTAATTAATGAGCTTGTTCGACTCCTGAGATTTTGCATTTCGAAAGAAGGATGTTTGTGGAAGTGTTCACCCGGGTTCCATTACGCTGCATGATTTATGCAGAATTTACGCGGAAAGAAGTTTAACTTTTGTTGAAGTATGAAGTAATTATTAAAAAGCGGTTATTTCGAAAGCCTTTCAATTATAATTATCACGTGAAGGAAGTTCTTACTTCTTGAAATACATTAAAAATTAATACTACATTTGGGGTACTAAAATATTTAATCCAGGCTAACGAATTTTTATCACCAGGAAAAAATACTTTAAAATAGAAGAGACAAAATAGTAATTTCATTTAAAAATGAAATTTATGCGACTTTGTAACCTTATTTTCAGTGAAGAAACTTTTTTTATTTACGTTTGTCAGGCCAAAATTAAAAGTTTCCGGTTTATAGATCTTTGAAAAGAAGCCATGCTATAATCACAGGAAAAGTCAAGTTCGTAAAAAAAAAATCTAGTTATTTTCTTTCAATATAAACATAGCATATATTTTATGCTATTGCTTATAAATTTAAAAAATAAAACACTCCTTATTAGAGTAGTATTCTTTTAGTTTAGGATAGAATTCGTTAAAACTTTACGGGAATTTAAATTAATTTCATATCAACATTAGTAATATTTACAATTGGTAACACTCAAATTGGCAGTCTGCGGACAAAGAGTGTTATTATGCCTAGTTGAATAATCCCGAATATCAACCTAATGCGTTTAAAAAAGTAATGAATTTTGGAAAAATTTAATCTGCTATTTCTTCTTGTTAACATTGTTGCACGTGCCGTTGGCTTTCTAAGAACAAAGAAGACAATACAAATACAATGCTAATCTCGCTCGACTCTGCAAATTTTCTGGAATATTTAACTCACTAACCGGAACATTCTTTGAATAGCCGTTTGTTTAATATGTTGTTTAGCGTCATAATGACTGGAATTCCGGTCAAAGGGTCGATCATTTCTTGAAACATCATCTCTTAACCTCTATAACATTCAATTATCAGTTCTGATTGCTTAGAAGATAATTAAGACGTTGATTCTTTATACATACATAGGCTTGAATAATGCAATGCTGGTGTAACCGACCTCCATATAAATAAGATTAAATTTATCTATGTTTCTTTAAATTAGGTGGTAAACATAGAGCTACAGTACTGACATTTCTTTAGACGGACCCCTCCCCCTTTCCTGTTTGCACCATACGTATAGTGTCCATCCTAAACCGCCATTCAGATTAAAATCAGAAAAATCAAAATGTCAACATGTGTAGTTTGGAAGGCTGGATTTAGGATAAATGCAGAAATCAAAGTTTGGAACGATACAGCCTTTTGAAACTATTATGACAAAGCATTCCTTAATTACCGGCTTCTGATATTCTCTTTTTTCAGGTAATCTGGTAAAATATAACAATTTTGATTGATTTTCTTGCACTACATTTTTTAGAGTTCTGTATTTTATAGCACCTACGTAGATATTGATTCTCAAATATCTCGATTATTTTACAAATGCAATGTTGTAGATTGATAGCTGATTTGAAGTATGTTCTATACCTCAAAACATTAGGTTCATACATATAAAATCTGATCACAGTGTAATTTATTAGCTGTATATCATCTGTAAAGAAATGTCTCAACAATATGATATACTTAACCCTATACTCTCAAAACTGACGGCCACTTATTTAAAGTTGTATTTTCTTAAAATGTGAAAAAAAACATAGAGTTAAATATCCGCGCATCATTTTTTAAATAATTGGTACAATAAAATTATCTAATGTAGTGGACAATGGCAATAATCATGACTGCCTAATTTTACCATTATGATAGAATAATTTTTACAAAAGTTATTTATTCAAAAGATTGCATTTCATGAAAAGCATATCACCGACATCGTGGAGCGCTATTATTTGAGGCTAGTAAAGGATTGTCATTGATGTTCTCTTCTTTCTCTCAAGCTTTCAGCAGGTTTTATTAACTTTTTAAAATGTCGAAGGTCCCTGGATTTCTTGCAGTTTTCGTTCTTACTTTCTGAATTCTAAATAAATATTTTTCATTGATTATATGTTTGCTGAATGACTTGCTATTCAGACTAAACTTAAAATTCCCCCCTTTTCTTTGTTACTTTTTCGTATACGAAGCATGAAAACAGAAAGTATTGTAAACGTTAAAAAAAAATCTAGATTTTGATCGATCTTCACGTTTTAGACTCCCCTGAATCCGAAGCACAATTTTGGAATTATGTCTGTGAACACGATAACTTGAACTGGTTAGAGTTAGAGGGATGGAATTTAGTATATTTGCTTTACACAAAATTAGTAGATTCTATCAAATATTGGACGAAATCCGTCCACGGGAAGTCTGTCTGGCTGTCTGTCCGTATTCATATGAACGCGATAACTCAAAAACATAAATAGCTATATGGATAAAATACACAGTTTTATCATCAGGAATGTACGTATGTCCGTATCAAATTTGGACAAAAAGAGTTGCCTGCCTGTCGGTCTGCATATTCGCATGCATGCGAACATGATAATTCCTAAATGGAATGGCATAGAGATAAATAAATAAAAATTAGTATTGGTACTTCTAACTCTTATTGTAGATCTGTGCCAAATTTTCGTTTCAATCGGTTAAAGAAAAGGCCTCCAAAATGCATATCTGGTTTCTGCAGCATACTATGGTGCAGAAAGTGTGCCATATTCCGCGCCATTAGCGTCCACTTGGCGTATTTTAACTCCCGCTACTACTATTACCCTCCTTTCGGATTTGGCGGGCGCCGAGGGCAACTCATGGATAATCGTGGCATTCTGGGCGCTACAGGAGAATCGCAATTTTTGTCTCCCGGGAGGGGGAAGGGAAGTTTATTTATTTATTTATTCAAAGAAAACACACTACAGAGATGACTCCATTTGCAAAGTGCATGCTCAAAAACACACAAAGAACACAAGCCACAAAATGAATTAAAACACAAAGAAAAAAACTTCTCTCGTATACCTCTCACCTTTGTTGAGAAGTATACGAGAAAGTTTAGGAGAGACCAATCCCGCTTGAAAAGGCGTAATCAGAATCTTAGAAAAATCTGCTGAAAATCACGAAACGGATGTAAAATAATTATTTTATCCAGTGGCGTATTCCGTTTGGTTATCAGGTCTACGATTAGAATAATTAATTAATTAATTAGTAAACTCCATCATTTTTAATATTACAGTAGAGTTATAGCTAAGAGACGTATGCTCGCTAAAAAGCAGCTTTATCTCGATTTAAAGTAATATTACAGTAATTCATTAGAATTACCTATAGTAGAGAATAATTAAATAAGTATTGTTGCAGAATATTGCCATTGAAAGAATAATAAAAATAAATCAAGAAAGAACAGTGTAATATTTGTTCCTTTCAGTCGCTCGAGAGCCGTAAAAATATCTAGGACATCGGTTGTTCGAACTCACGCCATTTTATTCCGTTAGATAATTTATTTTTCGGGACAACTTCGATAAATTTATTTAATGAAAGATGAGAGTGTCTTATTTCCTTGATAGGGATCTTTATTTTCAATAGTAGTTTGTGATTCTTGTAACTCTTAGAAATTTATCATGAGATTTTTTGAAAAAATACTTACCTTCACGTTTCGCAATTTTTTATCCTTCAACAGCAATTGTGAAAATCTTTATAAATGAGGGTAAGAAATATTATAAGGAAAAATATTTTTTTAAATAATTTCGCACGAAATTTTATTTAAGAGTGAGAAAAAGAACATAAAAATTATAAAAATATGTAATGCTAAGCTCATTAATAAATTAAATTTTCATCAATAAACATATGTGATTTTTATATGTTTATTGAATCGTGTTAAATGAGTCGTGTTATATTAATTATAACACTACTCATTTAACACGACTCAAATTTTTTTTAAATTATTACTCATTACTTCAAATTTTATAAGACCATTTCTTATCTCAGATGTAGTGTTTTAAGTTTTATTTCTTTAAGTGAGATCTAACGTAGCAACATAAACAGAGGCTATTACAATTTTAGCTATGTCTTCGGTGCTATTTTTAGCTTATAATTTTAAAAATATTGCGTATTGCTCATTTTCTCCTGAAGAAATGTAAAATATTCTTTCAAATCTAGTCTTTTATTGCCTAATTTTCATGCCGATTTATTTTTTTACATATATATTGTCGCAAACTAACTATATATTTTAATTGCGCCACTTTTCACTTCGCACGAACGATGTTATTTATCTACACTATTAAAATACGATTTACCGCATGTTTGTAGTGTCCTGCTATCTTCTCAAGAACCGCTTCTGAACGAGAACGCGCGCGGAAAGTACCAAAGATGAAGAATGATCCAGGGAATCCATTTTCGCATTTAAATTTCGAAATTACAATTAGTAAAAAAGATATTAATTAAAAACCTAATTTACAATACTTTTCATTGTTTCTGGAGCTATTTATAACAATACTTTTCATTGTTACAGTGCAATTCAAAAATATATTTTAGTGTTGAAGTTGTTTACTTTAAAGAACATTGTTACAACAACAATAAAAAAAGTGACGCTGACAGGAAATAATGTACTGTTGGAAGTGTGTATGAATTCTTTTTTTATCCGTGGTTATAACGTCAAACAGAATCAATTTCAACGAATTCTGGCTTGTGTTTTGTTTCGTATGTAAAGTTATGTGCCAGAAAGATATAGATATACGTCGTAATTTTAATCTATTCATTGATTTGATCAAGTTTAAATATTTCTGGTAGCTGCTATTTTTAAGTTGATATTTGTAAGCTTTTATTTTTGCTTTGTTGCTAATTTCGCTTTCTGATGCCTAAAAGAAAAAGATTAGTTATACGGATGCTGCCTGCAGACAGCAGGCAATTAGAAAACGTGAAAGGAGAGTGCTGGAAACTCACGAAGAAAGAAACCATGGCACAACGTGTCTGGCAGAAGAGCGAAGAACAGAAGAACAAACAATAGTCAGCTTTATCAGTAATGGCAACAACGTGGCAGAAGAGAAGAGCGGAAGAAACAGAAGAAAAAATAAATAGCCGACTGAGAGACATGGTACAAATGCGAGAACGCCGTCTAAATTATGTTACACTGAATGACAAAATCACCATCAGATACAAACTTTTTTATGCAGCTAGAACTGTTCTTTACTCCTTATTTATATAGAGAGAATGTTGGAGGTGTCTCATTACCTCACTTTCTCCCCGCCAGGGAACGACGCATCCATCTTTGTTGGCAGTATGGTACATTCATTCACTACGGATTGTTTTTTCCCATTATTAGTTTTCGCATCCGCTGTTGCATTTTTTTATTTTATTAACGGAAGTTGGATTTTTTGAGGCGAGTTCAGGTTTGGATTTATTAACAAATGGACAGAATACGTCCTGCATTTTTTCTTTCTTTTTGACTTTACGGTGTTTCGCAACATTTGCTTTGTTGGGGAAAAATTACCATTTTATCCAGTTTTCTTTCATTATTATTCAAATACGGCAAGACGAAAATATATGTTCTGGTGTTTAATTTATCAGATCGTTTTATTATCGTCAGATTTTAAATCGTTTATCGTTTCTGTTTTTTATATATTTCAGCTTTATTTTTTCTTTTGCAAACAAATATTATGCTCATCTGTTTTAATTTATAGTATATAATTCTCCGTTTTCATCAAACCAAACTGCTTTGAAGGTAGTAAAAGGCCAGAACTGAAAGTAGTACCAGTAAGGTAGAATTGAACTCTACAAGAGAGGATTCAAAACAGATTTATCTTTTTTTGGGGAAGGTTAGTGACAATATCGGTTGTAGAGAAAAACAGAGGTGGGTATATGAAAAAATGTGGATTCCGAGAAAACACTGGGTTATTAAATAACGTAATTAAATATGTTGGATTTTAAAAATTTTAATAAACAATATAGGATTCAAAGGATGTTTTGTCTGCCTTGGGGGAACGTAACGTTTTGAAATTTTGGAATATAAGCAAAAAGAAAGGGAATATCGAAAATATATAGGCAAATAAGACAAAAGTGGTCAAAAGTTGATTCGTAAATATTGCAGAATAGCGAATATCTTCCTCAGAAATAAGCCGAAATGAATAATGAGAGATCAGGTAGAATATTGTTTTATTGCCTAATTAATAAATTTACAATATATTAGTGTTCACCTTTTCTTCCATGTTGTAAAAAGCAATGTTCAACTTGAAATAAAGACATATTCCTACCCAACTCATGCATTAGTTATTCGACCATCAAATTGAAAAACTGCATAGATAGCTAATTGAATTTTAATTGATTTAGATAATTCAAAATTGAACTTTCTTTGATTTTAGATCTTAATGATTTTGGATTTTTGTAATTAAAAGTTGATTACTGATTTTGGATTTTTAAGTGCTTACTTTCAAAAATCAAAATCAGTAAAAATAAAACATAATGAATAGAAATTTTATGATTTAAAAGCAACTAATTCTTTTATTTTCAATCAAACGATCTCAGTTTCAATAGATTTAAGGAAATATGAAATTTCATATCATAAAATTCCGCCCTGTATCGAAAAAAAAATAATTATAAACTGAATGTCTCGATATTTAATCAAATAGAAGGTTACTTATACTATTTGAGATACACAGTCCATAGTAGCCGAAAGATAGTAATAAACTATAATTTTACTTACCGCAAAATGTAATAGAAAAAGATGTTAACATTCACACAAAAATGCCACCCATGAGCAGTTAAATAACTTGCTGCAAATTGGCTAACTATCCGATATTAAATTTTACGATTACTTACAATGGAATTTTTATGAACCAATATTTCTTTTGAAGGAAATTTTTACTTGATTACCCTGGAAATTTAATTTTCTTCTTGTTTCTGGTCTTAATTTAATAAGAAGACTGAATAATTTGTCTGCACTTCTTTAACAACTGTATACAGTTTGTGTCCAAAATGAATCCAATCTTACCTAAAATATTTCTTAATTTTTTTATTCATATTTTGCAATTAATTTCTAAAGAAGAATTAATGATATTATTGATTTCAAATAACGTTTTATTTTTTATAAATGCTACCCGATATTTATACATTATTTATTTGCTGTTAAAAATGAGTACATTTCTAAAGAAAATACCTTTTTTACTATCATCATTGTTTAGAAAGAAATGAAGAACTATATAGAAAAGAACTGTTAGAAAGAAATAAAGCTAAATGCATGTTGTAAATAAGCATGTTAGCCTGATAACATTGTACAAAATATGTTGCTGTTAAGAAAAGGAGAGAAAAGAAAAGAATAAAAATACACTATAACCTCAAAACAACAATCAGACTGGAAATCAATATCTATTCTTCCCTAATGTCCCTTCATAATGCTCTCGTGAAAAAAAAATTCCAGAATTCCTAAATTCCAGTGAACACTTATCGGTGCCTCACATTTCCAGTTAGGGAAATGAAAAATTGAAGGATTGAAATATTCGGCCAAGACTGACTTTTATAACTTTTATGACTCTTCTTAAAGTTCCGTTATCGACTTGATGTTTTTGATATTTTGAAAAATGTAGACAGATACTTTTGAAAGTCACCGAACTTCTTCTTTACAGATTTGAGCCTATCAAAGAAATTAGTTTCTGCTAAAAGATATTATCTACTTTTATTGATTGTTCCATTTTTCAGTAAAATATATGATCGACTATATAGAATAAATATGATGCATACAGAATAGTAGAATTTCATTCGTAAGGAGTAACATTTTTCTGTATTTCCTCAACTCTTTACTCTGTACTACTTAATGAAATAATAAACGCGTGTGATATTTAAAGTCTGGAGTTGCGTCTAGCGCTCATAAGAAATTGAACTTGGAACGCAATTTCTGAGTTCAAAAATATCTTAGGAATGAACAATTTAATTTTCAAATGCACGATCTAAACAAAATTAATGTTTTCATTATACCAATGAAAAATGATATAGCTGTTGTAAATGAGATAGAAACAAAAAGATAAAAATATACAGGCATAGTTTTAAATAAAAAGTAATTATAAAGTAAAATTATGAGAGAATGGATGTTAGTTGAAATAACAATAACGAGATGGAACAGAAATTTGTAGAATGTTATACAGTTGCTTGGTAAAAAAACTAGAATGTTTTTACCAAGCAATGAAGCTTTTAATTAATTTTTTGTG
>BGPR01036985.1:0-15304 GCA_013235015.1 Araneus ventricosus
CCACACCATCTGCTCAACTTTTAACCCTGTATATCGTTCTTTTCGGCTGTAACTTTAGGTAGAAGTGATTTGTTGTTGTTTCATAGTATATTTGTTCATGTACGCTGGGAAATAATTTTAAGTGTCCAGAAGGAGCAGCGTGTTAACTTTAATCTCCAGATATCCCCGACAAAACCTTTTGGTGGTTTCAACAAATGTACACAGATGAGGTTAGGAACACAAATTTTTGGCTGGTTAAAAAGGTTCAAAGAGTTGTCGAGAAGAGATTGATAACGACCCATGTGTTAGTCGACCAAGTTCGACAGTTTTTTTTTTGACATCAGAAGTATTGTGCTGGTTGACTGGGTGGCTGAAGGTCAAAAAACAAACCAACAATATTACACAAGTGTCTCTATGTGGCTGGGTACAGAAAAAAACAACCTGACTTGTGGAAAAATCAATAATGGCTTCTTCACCAGGACAATGCCTCAATATGCAATTCAGTGTCTGTCAAGAGGTTTTTGGCAAAGCAAGGAATCTCCATCGTTATAACAACCACCCTATTCACCTGATCTCGCCCTTTATCTGGTTTCTTTTTATAATTCATGGTCATTTCAGTCTTTAATACAGTTTCTCAAATCTAGTTTCAAAGAGGAACTAAATTTGAGACATGTAGTATTTAGAAACGGTTTCGATTTTTTTTTTTTTACATTTTGTTTAGCATTTCTTTTAATTTTAAATTTTATTATACGCGAGATTTTGTCATAATATTAGTTACTTAAAAACTTCTAATATAGAGATTAAATTAAAATCAATAAAAAATAGATGTTTTTGGAAGATGAGAAGGGCGGACTTTTCTCGCCTACAGGCCTTAATCTAGCCCCGTCTGTAAGTTATTTGTTGTCCGAACACAAAAGTCTTTCTTTAAAGTATTCATCTTCTGGTCTATTCTCAATCCTAACTGCTCGTTAGTCGATCCTCCACTGTACTTAGTTTTCTATTGATGCGGCCCAAAGCTAAGAAAAAGTAAGAATAAAAGCAGTATTCTGTTACAACTTACCAGGCGAGATGAAAAATGTCTTGAGCAATTCATCATCAGCGACAGCATAGATTTCGGTTGTAATGTTGAGCTTTCTTCCAACTACTGGAGGGCATCGGCGGAAGCCAAGAATCCTAAAATCGAGTTTGGCAAATAATTGATGATTGCAAGTTACGACTAAAGAGCATCCATTAAAAATTCATTACAGTAAGTGAAAATCCTTATTTAAAAAGCAGCTTCTTTTATACCTCTATGTATGGACACACCATAAGTTTGTGGATGAGAAGCTGCCGGATAAGTAAGCGGGTTCTTGCTTCTCCTGGGGGTACAGCAATGGTGAGGGTTAGATTCCCTCCGTCGGTGATGACACATACCTCCTTCGGGAGTTGTTGGACCGTGGCCGGTGATGGCCGTTGGGACTTCGACCTCAGTATCGGAACTGTTGCAACCATCGTCATTCAGTCTTATCCGGATACTGCAGAAGGGCGGGGTAACTCCATTTTTAAGATTATATATTTGTGTAACTCATGGCGTAGATTAAAATGATGCATTAAGCCGTCTGTATGGCCTAACTCAACTCGCCTATTCTTCTAAGTTATCTAAAACTCGAGAGTATTTTATTGGAAATGGCTTAAGTCTGTGGTTTGAAAAATTATCAAGTAATGTTTTTTACTAATAATCGGTATGAGACAGAAAAAAATCTACTGCGTCATGAAATTTCGTAAATTTCTAATTAGAATCATTTAAACTCTTTCCTGAATTAAATATAGTTACCTGAAAATACCTCTTCACACCAGTAAATAAAAAACTGAAAAGTTTTTTATTTACTGGTGTGAAGAGAAATATGATTTTTCGATGACAAATGTTGCTGCTCTCGATAGTTTTAGTTTCTTTATTAGTAATCTTAAGACCCTGAACAATTTTTTAAACAACTAAAAGTTTTATACTTTAATATGCTACTTGAATCAATTTTGCTACTTTAATTGATTCGCGCTTTTTAATCCACATATTATTTGTAATACACTTTAATATGATCGTTTCATATCTGTAGTCCTTTAAATAAACTATCCATTCTTTGAGAAACTGTCACATTTCTTTCTGGTCAACAACAAAACTACTGCAGAATATTTACTTATCACGAAGAACATATCCGTAATTACCAAATATTAGTGAAGTGGTTTGGGAAAAAAACAAGATATGAAATTTTAATAATTGATGAGATGTTTATCTCATGCTGCAAATGCCCTGCCCATGCTACGTGGTATTTAGGTCGAGATGTCTCTCCCTTATTCCGTGTTTTCTCTTTATTTTTGAGTCCGATCAGATTAACAGCTGTCGTCAGTTTACTGATAAAACAGATGTTCTCTTAGAACAGGAAATAAAGACTTCTTTCACGGAAAAGTTTGAAGAACCATAATATAGTGCTTATAAATATAACTCAAAATAACAGTTCCTAGAAAAAAGAATAAGGCATGAAAAATAATATAAACCAATAAAAATATTTTCTATAAAAAATGAAAGATTTCTGATTAAATTCATTACTTATCTTACAGTATTCATTGTCTATTCCGAATCAAAATGTTAGCTAATAATAAAATTAATATTCAATTGATTTATTGATATTAAAAGAAAAATGAAAAAATTCCAAAGATGGCATTATTTATTCTATTTTGAAGGCTTTTACTTATCTTGATTTTTTTGGCTGTAAAGAAGGAATTTTAATACAGTTTTCAAACAGAATTTTTTTTTTAATCATTGAAAATTTCAGCTCACAATGAAAAAAATGTTTTGATTTGTTTTTACTAAATGAATAAATTAAATAATCGGAAAAAATTAATGTAGTGAAGTCTCAATTTGAGTCACTTTACTGGAATATATTTTAAATAAATGTGTAATTCTTGATGTGGGAGATAAACTGCTGTAATAACAAAAATAATCAATTTTTCACTCATTTCCTGATTTGCTAGAGTTCTGAAATTCAGCGCATTTGTGTGTTCCTAATGACAGTGCAATATTTTCATATTTTCAAAACTTAACTATCAACAATTCATTTAATTTTATTTAGTTTTGACTCAATACAAGAGATGGCATCTGACAATGAATTGGAGAAAAAATGATTACAAGATTCCATAATAATTATAATGATGAATTATGACATATATTAAAAGTTAATTTATAGAAATAATTGAAAAAGTTTTTAAAAGGCACGCTTTTGTTAATGTACTAAAATGTAGAAGATGATTTTTAATAAAAAAATTGGAGGTAAAAGCAAAAAAAAAAAAAAAAACAACTAATATATTTATAGTTTTTACTGTTTACAAATTTTCTTTCTTATGTTATTAATTGTGGTTTAATATTTTTTACCTTATTGTTTTTAACGCCTCGTCGCAATTTACGATTTTTGCTTTGACCTTCAGATTTTTGATAAAAAATAACTATTTTATACATTTGAATACACTAGTAAAAACGTGCTTAGTAAAAAAACTCTTTTCTTTGCACATAAAGAACTATACATTTATTTTAAAACATTACAATAAAATGAAATAATTAAAAGAATTTCCAAAACTATAATATTTTTTCCGATTATTTAACCAATTTGTTAGGCAAAACATTTTGAAAATATTTTATATTTCAAGTTGAACTTTTTGTAAAGATTATAAAAATGCTTACTTGCTACCCAGTGCAGTAGTATTTATTTCCATTTTAACAATTTAATCTGTAATTCTTAAACGGTTATTTAGCAAGAAAGAATTCAGAATGATCTTACCTGTCTAAATGGAAGGCTGCGATTTCACTGACGTGTCTTTCATAATCAACAAAATAGAAATGATTAGGTTCTGTTTCCTTCTGACGATCAAATCTAACTGACAGAAGAAATAAATTATTTTGGTACATTCTTCACAATCACTGTCAGAACAATTGAAACAAAAATGTTTAAAAAATGTAGTAGAACCCCGGGAATCCGATCCCCAAGAATCTGAAATTCGGATAATCATTTTAAACATCATTTTCTTGATAGCGCTAATTGCACATATCTAAACTTGTTTAAAAACTGTTTTGGAACGAAACGGAACCATTTTTTATTAATATTCATTCGTACAAACTGGGGAATGTCAATTAATTGTTTACATAGAATTTCATGAAGTTAGGAAGTCCTTCTCTGACAAATTTTGATATTTTATGGTAGGTGTTATCTATCATATTTTATAATTTTTTAGCAAATAACTGTTCATACGATTTATGTGGAAAACATTTTTCATTGCAGTGCAGAGAGGTTTCCGAAATTTTCTTTCAAGTTTCCCAATCAACACTAAACCTACCGCTACCGGGCAAATGAAAGTTTTTGCAATGGCAGTTTCAATATATCGGTGACATGTCGGCATAAATAGGGTTAAGCTGGAAAATAGTGCTCTATGTCAATTAATAAAAAGGAATTAGATAGGTCCTGAAACTTTTTTTCATAAAATTATCTTAATCTATAGAAATTAATTAAAATGAAGCGCAAGTGGTTTAACATTAGAGCTGACTGCTGTGCCAGTACTTAGATGAACTACAAGCACACATTGTGAGGACTTCTTTATCATGAAACATCAGAGATATAAAAGAAAAAATATCGCACATAGAGGATTATTTATTTTTAAAATTTATAAAAGACGTAGCACTTCATGTATTTTACTCTCCATTTCCTATTTATTTCTCTCTTTTGCATCTAGTTTTTTCAGCTGTCGATGCTTTACTCTTATCTTCAGAAGGTTTATGGTATTATTTCAATACAAGTGTTACATAACCGTTTTGAAAGGAATTGCCGTGTGAAAGTTTTCATGAACAGTGTGTAAACAAATGACAAGCTTCTTTGAATGCAGTTTGACGTCAAGGATATTTAACTTCCTGTCAGATGTACGAAATGCACAGAATAACTCCAAGCTTTGCTTTACGTTGACTGCATTTATCGTCTTACAATCCTTGAACGAATAGAAGTTTCATATGAATTTAAGATTTAAATAATAGCATTTCACTGTTTTGAATATAATATTCCCCAAAGATGATGATATCATCATGTATGGCTGCAATAACTGTTGATTATAATCTGTGACTTTTTCGGCCATTTGATTGTGGATATCTTCACATGCCCCTTCACATTTAATCGAGGGTTTGGTAAATAAACTGCATCTAATGTGACTTATAAGACATCGTTTCCTGTCTAAGTGCAGTCAATTCATGTGACATCACAGTCATATGACAAACATTACTGTCATATCTAACTACATGTTGTCTCACGTTTTGGTGCTGAGACGTCACGACCTCTTTCTTCCTGCAAAATGCGCTGTGGGTTTTAAGATTTTTATAAGCTCAGCACATTTCATGTGAATCTCGTGACATGAATTGAGTCTATTGGTATATTGGTATATTTTCATTTCTATTGACAATTTTCAGCTTGAGCAGACGTCGTTTGCAGGAGTGGTATTAGAATTTGCCAGACAGGGGTTGTGCTACCTACTGTATGGGAGGAGGGGTGTAATGAAATTGGTCTCAAATTTTCGTCAGATCTTTCTTTATCTACTAGTTGAACAACCCGTTGCGTGAACGGGGTACAAAAATTTTCCCCGATGAAGGGCACAACATCCCCGACACGGGGCCCTGGCCCCCGGTCCCTCCACTGGCGCCACCCCTGGACCTTAGAGGGAATTTCAGTTATTATAGCAGCAAGGAATAGCAATTGAACCTGTAAGATCAAACACTCATAACAACAAAACGAAAACGAAAGGACCTGGACATGAATCACAGAACGAATCGTTTTTATAAAGTTTACACACTAATTTAAGTCTTTAGTTTCACAAAGTATATCAAAGTATTTTTAATCAGTTTTAACTACTGGTCATTACCAACATGGCATTTTTAGAAAAATATTTCTTGAAGACTTAAATCAAAGTTTTCAGTTTTTGCCATCATTATCATCTATTTAAATAAATAAACATGAATAGTTTGAGAAAAGATTAATTTTTCATTCATGCAACACATCATGAAAATGAAGATACAGCCATTAATGTTCATAAAAAAGTGAATCGTGAAGTAGTTTGAAGCACGGCAAGAGCTTTAATTATTTTGAGTTTTGTTTTATTTCTTAATCCATTATGCCATAATTATCATTTAGAATAGCTATAATTAAGGATCTGAGTTAAAATGAAATGAATTAAATTAACTGAATTGCGCTTGCAACTCCTCCCATAAAGGTCATTTAACCGCTTAACTTAAAAGCCCGAGAATACTCGTGCATCAAATTATCGCATTTTTAATCTTAAAACTAAAATTTAATCATTAATTAGCATTATAATTGCGCACAAAAATTATGTAAAATCTATAAACATCTCAAATATTAGATGAATGAAAACGACAGCCCCTTTCCAAAACAGAAGTGATCATCTCATTAGATAGCAAAGAAAATGAAACAGTTAAGGAGTCAATACTATTTAAGCATAGAATGATGCAAACAAATCATACTGAACACTTAGAAAGAAGATTTCCGAATGAAATAACAATGTTTTGTTGCTTACCTCATTGGTTTAAACATCGCTTGATTTCCGTCTTGGAAAGTAATCAACAACTTCAGCTGAGTTCCGCCAGTTTTCTCCTCTGCAGCGGGAAGAAGCATTAAACCAAACAGTAAATGAATAAAAGACAATAATGCAAAATCTAAAATTTTATGATTGATATAAATATATTCCTTTTTTATTTTTCAAAATTGTTTCTAAACTCAGTCTCCGAAATCAAGAGTTGCTGCACGCCAAAGGCAAAGTCGGTAAATCTACTAAAATACTGTCATGATAAAGAAACATTAGAACTTTTATCATTTGCTCTTAGTTTTAGGATAAAACTTAATATATTCTGAAAGTTGAAACAAGATCCTATCCTAGAAATGCCCATAGTAATAATTATAATTATATTTTTCTACCAGCAAATGCTGATCATTCTCAAAAACGGAAACCCTCTGCGCTTTTGCACATGCGCTATTTGATTTCACCAAAATGGAAGTGAAATCAAAAATAGAGAGAGAAATGTTTATATTTTACTTATCAGAATATAGAAACATTTTATTTTCGTTTATTGATTTGCTGTAAAGACTAAGTAAAATAAATAAATTAAATAAAATAAAATAAATCGGAGGAAGGGCATGACCTAACAAAGAACTTCGGAAAAGCTCATCTTACTCATTGTCACCTCTTTCCGTAGTAAAATTGTCAAAAAGTGCCTGTCTCGAGTTTTTGAAACGAACAGCATAAATAATTTTTAGACAAACGTATTCAAAATTACACATAAGGATATACTTTATATTTAGGATATTGTGAATATAAAAAAATATTTTGTCTATCACGAGACATGCGAGATGCTCCTAGTCTGGATAACAAACTTTCAAAGCGAAGATGCCATTATGATCATATGAGAAAAAAATACCATAATTTTCGATGATACAGACTTAGCTGGATTGGAAAACAAAGAATTTGTTAATATGTGCAAATATGATTACTTAAATATTTGGTGGGACACAAATATCATTAATTTTTCGTCCATATATTTAGAGGCATTCCCTGCAAAACCCGATTTAAAGATGCTATTTTATCTATATTTATCTAAGGGGCTGTCCATAAATGATGTCACACTTTTTTCAATATTTTTAACCCCTCCCCCTTTTCTACAAAGTGTCACACTTTACCATACCCCTCCCCCCTTTGTCACATGTCACGCTATATTACATAAACATATACTTGCAGTTCAGAAACAAAGCACTACGTTATAGATCATATTTCAAATCTTATTTTTAAACTTTAACTATGTGTTTTAATGACATTTGTGAGCAGGGGGAGATTTTCTTCTAATAGTGAAGAATTTCTGCTGCTACCATATTCTCAGAACCTACCCTGAATGTCTTTTTCGAAAAGAAAGGAATATAAGTGAAAAAAATAACATGAAAGTTGTTTTAGCCCGATTAACAAAGTACCCTCAAATACTGGTAATTTCAAAATAACTTCAAAATTTAATCTGCTTATCTTAAATGTTTTTATTTTAACCAAAATGTGTGATGTCACACTTCTTGTTACTACCTGTCCCCTTGTCATAAACTGTCACCACAATTTCACGAATTCCCCCTCCAAGAGTGACATTATTTGTGGACGGCCCCTAATAGGGTATTGATAGTTATCAATAAAATCTTATGGATCCCTATCATTAAAAATAATTTACCTTCATAACAAGTTTGTGATTTTCATTGACACAAGTAACTCACCTACATGCACTATTGGCATTTTTTCCATTTCGTTTAGTAACTCATCAACGTTTGTGTCATCTTCTGCATAGAGATCCAAATCACTGATTCGTAGATGTAATAGTTCCATTCGTGTCAAATTTTTCCTGAAGAAATAAAAGAAAATTACTCAAAACGTTCACTTAAGAATTTTTGAAAAATATTACAGAATAAATACCGACTCTGATATTTTAGTGATAGCGTATAAAAGTTTTCAAATACATTTAACTTTTTCGGAAAAATTTTCCTTTAAATAAATAAATATCGATTAATCCTATTTTGCTTTATTTTTCGAATGTTTGAATGTGTAGAGCAGAGCTTGTAAGAATACATTTTATCATTTTTTTCTCGAATATCTTCTGTAAGCATTACCCTAGAAGAAAATTCGTATAATTTATATTTTGCGTTATTACGTAGAGTAATAATATTCAAGAATTCTTTTTCATTTCTTTGCTGTTCAAATCCATTTTTTCTCTATTTTAAAATATATTCTAATGCTTCAATAAGAATCTGCTATATTTTTTGAACATAGCAGAGGAAAACACCCCTGTGCATTACAAGCAGAGAATCACACCGCAGTAGACTGTAAAATATTTATTTGATCCTAACAAGTACAAACGAACGAAGACAATGTGGTATCGATGTCAAGTATAGGTAAGTTTACCAATTAATAGATTTAAGAGCAAATTTAGTGCAAACAATCCGCGCAACTTAATTTTGCATATAAACAGAGAAAAAAAACTTTTTCCCTTAAAATAGATTTACAGAAATTTTATTGAAATATGTTTAAATTTTTTTCATAGTTTAAGAAACAAAATATATTTCCGACTTTGTAAATTCAATACTTTCGAGAAATTGTAATGATCAGATAACAATAATGGCATCACAAACGAACAAAAATATGTTACGAATATTCAACATTTTTGTGTTATCAGATAATTAATTATATCTCACTAGAATGAGAGTTTCGGAGAGTGCAATCACAGGACTCAGTGTTTCTCAGTTTCTTATGCACAAAGTATTTGAAATGTTCCGTTCCATTTTTATAATATTTCACCCAAAATTTTAAACGACCATAGTGCTTTTCTATAGATATTAATGTTCCTGTTAAATTTTGCATTTGCAGTTATAATTAAATAATAAATATAAAACGAAACAATTTAAATACATTATACATAGTTTTTTTTTAAAAAAATCTTCTTCTGCGGTTGAGAAAGCGACTTGGAGATTTGATACATATAGTAAAGCAAAAATTTAGCAGAAGTAATCGACAATTTAATTGACGAAATTAACAACTTAAGAACTTTTTATTGTATTCCTTCAAATTTTATTGTTTATTCTGAGTTTAACACTGATAACGATTATAATCGCTGACGTAAGATAAAAAACATAAGTTAACATATCGATTTTAAAAATGTAACAGCATAACTTTTTTTACTATTAAAAATAAAATTTTACATTTTTAGTGTACGACGATAATTCTTAGTTTTGACGAAGAGAAATGTTAAACAATATTAATATTACTTCATATATAATAATAAAAAAACCCTCAGAAATTTCTGGCATAGAAGAATTGAACATTTGAGGAATTATTCAGTCATTGCTGGTGGTACCCACGCTGTACTAATAAACTTAACACTTTCCTTTACAGACTGGCACATATGCTTTACCAGTAGGTCTTCAGGATTTCACTACCCTATAGACGGTACTCTGTTTGGTCTCGAATCACACTGTAGGTAGAGTTTCTGCCTTGGCCCCTTGCATCACGATATGCGTTATGATAGACTTATTATTATAATGGAAAGACAAGAATAGGTAACCTCCCACCCAAAGTGGTTTAAATGGATAGCATATCTTATCTTCCAGAGACTTGAGAAGGAGGGGCAAGCATCTTTTCTTTTTTCCCACGGAAATCCCCATTTTAAGAGGAGGGTTTCGTCTTAGTCGTCATTCAAAGGCTAACCAGAGCTTGCATTCACACTGTCTTGTATTCACACTCTCACATCTCATTACCTTACATAAAACAGCAAATCTGTCTGTGGAAGTATCATCGATTTCAAAAGATTTCTTCACAGAACAAATGCATGAATAGATTATCTTCATTTTCTCCATCACTTTTCAAACCCTAAATTCTTTGCGACAAAGTATCTATGCCATTTTTCTGGTGACAGGACAAAATTTTTAAAAATCTGTAAAACATGATGTCTTTCAGATATTTGTTTTTGGATGAGCCGATTATCAATTAACCAAATATCGCCCATATTCCTAATATCGCCTACCACGGTTTTTTCTTGATTTGTAGTGATAAATGGGGGCCATTACCGGAAATACAAAGCTTCGCCCTTCAGTAGTTGTTTGAGGAAGCCATTTGAACCAGCGTTTTTCTTTTTTTCTGGGAATTTTTGCTGATTTTCTTGTTAGATGAATTAATAATCACGTTTCATTACTTTTATTATAATCAGAAAAGTTCAAGTCATCATGTTATACCATTTGAGTTGGTGATAGTGAAGAAAATTGGCTACATTTTGGTGTAGTTTCTTTTTTAGTTTGCCATCTGATTCTGAAGGAGTATGCCGCCATGTTTGAGGGTTAGGTTGTTCCGAATATTGCCCACTTAAGTTTTCCCATTATCGCCCACTTGAGTATTGCCATTATCGCACTACCCCTTTGAAGAGCACTATATTAAAAAGAAATTACCTTTAAAAATACATGGTTGATGTCCTATCACCTAACAATAATCCTAAGTTCTGTTTTATTTTGGTGTTTTATTTAGGGGAAAAGTGATAAAAGAATACTTTAACTATATTCCTAAAAGTACAAATAAAGCTGTCTTGTATTATTTTAAATTTTATTGCTCCTCAATTTTCATATTTAATAAAGAAAGTATCATAATAATATAATTTCCACTTTATTTCAATCCATTTTAGACATAGGCAATATTAGGAACATATAGTGGGCGATATTAGGAACACTTTTTTAGTAGGAAAAATGTCGCGGTCGCAAAAAACTTCGTGTGTGTTAAACTTATGTATTCGAGTTTTAATTCAGTTTGTTTTTAGATAACAGTCCAGGTAATAGATTAGAACAATTTTTAGACAAATTGCACTTGATATAGTCCTCTGATTAAAATAATGGAGTAAGTGGGCGATATTTGGGTCCCCTACCTTATATCTTTTTTTTTTACTACAGAAAAGGGGGACTTACTCTAGTTCTATATTGTGTATTTCCTGTATGGTGATACGAGTTCTTACAGCGAGAGTTGCTTGAAGTTTATAGGCGATTACTTCATCTTTCAGAAGCTGCAGCAGATCGCGGAACTCTTCCCTTTTGTCATCAGGATCACGAATTTCTTTCTTCGTCAAACATTCTTGAACATACCTTGTTTTAGACAAAGTTTCAAGCCGTGGACGCTGAGTTGTGTTACCAAAGGGATTTTCAGACAGCGTTCTGAAAGGGAATATGAAGAGTTAATTGCAGTCTGAGACAACTGAAGTGCCGCGAAAACAACTGGGAGTATCGTTATGCGCAGTTCAACACTCCTAAATATAATTCTAATGTATTCGTGTACATGTTGATTATATGGAAAAGAAGAAATTTATTTTTACTTAGGGAAACCGAAAACTTAGGTAAAGCTCGCTTTTAAACATCTAATAGTCAGTAGATGGATACCTAAAAAAAATTCATTTTGTGTTTTTTCCAACGGTTAGTATGGGAGTAGTTTAGAAAGTGTTTTCCATTGTAACAGCACATGCTGTTCAATAAAAGTGAAAATTATGGATGCAAAACGGATACAGGGAATGCGGGACACAATTAATATGGATTACCGCCTTTCATACATCTCAGAAAAAAATATTTTCCGAAAAATGTTGGGATTTTTTGAGCTAATATGATCTAATAATGCATTTGTTCTTATGATGAAAAACGTGTAAAAATATTATGGATAGTTGTAATTTTTAATAATAGCTTATCTTTTTCGTAATATTAAGGATGTCGATTGAATTTAGGTTGTGTATATTGTAAATTTTAGATACTTTGTTTATTTTATTTTTATTTCGGTTAATAACATTTTTGTTAAATTTAACATCCCATTTCGTGCATCAGTCTGAATTTTTTTTTTCGAAAATAAATTTCCTGGTGTTTGATGTTCGTCAGAGAAATACCTACAGCAGGGCGGTGGTAATCACTATTGGATACAGGTTCGTTACAAAATAACATCTCGACTTTTAAAAGCAAACAACTTAGAGCGCCATTCTACAAATCATTACAAGGCGAGAACTTCTGAAGTCACACTTGTTTGGTAAATAAATCACAAGGAGCATCCTTCACCGAGCTACGAGAGTTTTAATTGTTTTCGGTTCTCTCTGAGGTTGTGACCGCACAACAAAAAGCATTCTGTCTTATTGCTAAAAGTGAATCAGTCAAACTGTTCAACGTGCGTTTCGTCGTAAATGCGGAAGTTGTCCTCTCAGTAGGATCAGTATCATAATATTAGCTTCTTCGATATTGTGACAAAGGATATCTTTGTAAAGACAAAAGTTCTTGTCGACTAGGTATGTCTGAAAAGAATGTGCAACATATTCGCCAAGTATTCGATGCCGATCCCAGACAATCAACTCGACAGGCCACCAGGGATCTTCAAATTGCCCAATCGTCATTGTGGGAAGTGTAAAGATGGTGACTGACTGATTCAAATTATATAGATTACGGTTGGTACAAGCCCCGTAAAGTAACATTGTGCATGCTGCAAAGAGTTTGGATACCGAGTAGGTATCCTTCGGGTTTCTCATGACTGTCACACTCAGCATTTATGGTATTTATAATTTTACTTTTGAAGCGATTGATCAATCAAGTCTGTGTCTTAGTTTTGTTAATCTAACCTTTCAAATCTGTGGTATTTTTTTGTAAATATCCTGTATCTGAACAGAAATTTAGTTTTAGCTACTGATATTCTGTTTAACAAAATTTATAAAATGAATTCGATATTTGAAATCAAAATAGTTGAATTCAGTTTTGTGGAACTTTTTCTTTAGCACTAAGACATGTGTTGTAGTTACATATTAAGCAGTGCCGGAACGCTTTAACCTGGTTGACAAAAATTGCACTGTTTTCAAGGAGTTTTTAATAATTTTTTCTTATTTATTTTTCGTAAAAAAAAGCAGTGCCGGAACAGCGTTCCTATGCTTTCCGGCTCTTCTACAACCTTGACTACGA
This sequence comes from Araneus ventricosus, assembly GCA_013235015.1. NCBI lineage: Eukaryota > Metazoa > Arthropoda > Arachnida > Araneae > Araneidae > Araneus > Araneus ventricosus. Next base: position 13,527 of record BGPR01036985.1, read on the forward strand.
AGTCTAGAAATACGTATTTCGTCTTTCAATTGTGATTCGGCCCTTCTCAGCTTTCTATGTGCTGTCCACTCCACTTGAGTTATCACTGATTGATATTGCACATTTCAAGTAAAGCTGGAAAAAGTTTCTGTTAAGTTTACAAAGGACGAAAGCATTAGAAGGTCAGTTCATATCTGGCCAGCAGAAAAACGATATTGATATTATTTATGCCTCTTAGTCGCCATAAAATTAACTTATGGTGAGACACATGAGTATCATAACAAAGGGGAACAGGCTCGATTTACGTTCTAGGAACGAGGATGTGAAATTGCATCCTTGTTATTATTACGTTGTATTTTATTATATTATGTCGTGACGCATACATATTATTATGTTGTAACGTATTAGCATTACGTTGCTTAGCAAGCAACACCACCTATCGCAATTTTTTGAAATTTCAAAGAGGAAGAAAATATTAAATTTTTGCGCAATCAATAACGAATATTTCTGAATTTTTTTAACAACTGTTATGTGCATGAGACCGCATATTCCTACCAGATGTGAAAAGAAATTCAGAAATAGTCGTTATTTTTTGCGAAAAATTCAGTTTTTTTCTTCCTCATTGAAATTTCAAAGAAATGAGATAGGTGGTGTTGCTCGTTAAGCGGCGATTATTGCAATGGCTGAAATCAAATATTTGTAATTGTGATGTTATAGTGAATGACGTCTTCGTTGAATGTAAATAAGCTGCCGACATATGAGCAAATCTTATAAATTCCTTGAATTTTCCGCTTTTAAATTAAGTCTTAGAGCTATAACATCAATATTATAATTAAAAACAGTGTATTAAAACAATGGGAACGGAAATGTTGCTAAAATTGTGAAAGTTAAAAATTTAAAGGTACATTTATAAACCAACTTACTTTTTTATGTTGTGATTTATAACATTATATCAAAACATCCATCTTGCCCTCCCAGGTTTCTTTCTTTTAAAATTCTTTGACTAATATAAAACAAATTAGTGAAACAAATCAACCTGTACTTGTAAGGTTAAATAAAAATAAACTTCCAAAGCTTGCATTTAAAAACTTGTGTCTATTGAAAATACTTTTTTACTTAGTTCTTCTTTAATACATCTTAGTAATATAAAAAGAAATTTAATAGATAATAATATTAACCCGTTAGCGCCCAAAGTCTTATTTATAGGACAGTTATATTTCACTTCCGTGCCTGAACCGAATACACTCCATCCTTTCTTTTTTGCTTTATTTATGAAGTCGATAGGTATTGTCAAACTCCTAAACAGTTTTCAACAGGCATATGCCACCAGTTAGCCAGATTTTGAAGTCTAAATTTCGGCATTCTGAATTTTTTTTAGTTTTTCGTTGGTTAATTTTTGAGGTGATGCAAGGAATAAAGAAGTGATTTTTATTTTTTGATATTTTACTATATTTTAAAAATCTTTAAAATTTTTGTAAAAAAAAAAGGTTTAAAAATATTTTTTGTTTATGTCATTTTTTTCCGAAAAAAAATTGAAAAAGTACCCCTAAATTTTTTCTCCGATTTTAATTTTACTTCACACTTAACTTAATCTTTGTATTTTAAACATAATTTAATAGAATTTATTGTATTCTTTGCTTTAAATTAATTTGGCCGTTAATGGGTTATGCTATATAAGCATTTATGTTTCTTTTATACTGATATTTTATATTTCAAAAATATAACGCTTAAAATATTAAAAATGTTTCAATTATTTATAAGGCATTTTCAGATTTCTTTTCTTTTTGTAAAGATCTGTA